>VMDO01040251.1:0-12061 GCA_007922755.1 Pedetes capensis | reverse complement strand
AAATGTTTTAAATCCTCTTCACTTTCAGCAAGCAGAGTGGTGTCATCTGCATAACGCAGGTTGTTAATGAGTCTTCCTCCAATCTTGATGCCACGTTCTTCTTCATAAAGTCCAGCTTCTCGGATTATTTGCTCAGCGGATAAATTGAAGAGATAGGGTGAAAGTATACAGCCCTGACGCACACCTTTCTCAACTTTCAATCACTCAGTGTTTCCTTGTTCTATTTGAACAACTGCCTCCTGGTTCATGTACAGATTTCTCATGAGCACAATTAGGTGCTCTGGTATTCCCATTTTCCGAAGTGTTATCCATAATTTGTTATGATCCACACAATCAAATGCTTTCGCGTAGTCAATAAAACATAGATAGACATCTTTTTGATATTCTCTGCTTTCAGCTAATATCCACCTGACATCAGCAATGATGTCCCTGTTTCCCCGCCCTCTTCTGAATCCCACTTGATTTTCTGGTAATTCCCTGTCTATATACTGCTGCAGTTGCTTCTGAATGATCTTTAGTAGAATTTTGCTCATGTGTGATATTAATGATATTGTCCGATAGTTTGCACATTCAGTTGGATCCCCTTTATATATATATATACTTATACTGTTATTACAGCATAGCTTCTTGTTGTTGCTGGTAGGTGCCGTTGAGTCAGTGTCCGACTCATAGTGACCCTAGGCACAACAGACAAAGCACTATCGTCAATACTTCTCTGCTATTCATAGGATTTTCAATGACTGATTGTTTTTTGAGAGTGGGTTGCCAGGTCCTCCCAAGCCTATAACACCCGGTGTTCCCAGGTGGTCTCCTATCCAAGTACTAACCAGAATCGACCCTGCTTAGCTTCTGAGATCAGATGGAATTGGATGTCACAGTGGTGTAGCTGCAGGCTTCCTAGCATAGCTAGACTTTCATTATATTATAAGCACAATATTTTACCATCAACTAAATTGCATACGATCTGGAGTTTAGCTCAGTTGGTAGGGTGCTGCTCTGCAGTCTCTGAGGACCCAGGTTCAATCCCCAGGACTGCAAAAACCAGAGAAGGATGTAGTGATTCACTCCTGAAGTAATTCTGAAAACAGTCAGCCATTGAAAACCCTATGAGGACTGCTATGCGTTGGACCTGACTTGATGACACCTAATAACAACAACAAATTTCAGAAATATCTACACTTCACTGTGCCATAAAATCATGACATTCAAAGCCTACTTTTTTCTTATTTTCTTGTTTTGTCATGATTTATATGCACTAGAATAAATAAATAAATAAAACTTTGTGATACAGCAATGTATATGGCACTTAATCTCACTGATTTGTAGCATACTGAGTAGCAGTATGGGCCAAGATGGAGCCACATGCATTCTTTGTCACAGATCTGCCATTGTAGTGCAAAAACAGCCACAGACAAAATACAATGAATGACTATGCCTATGTTCCAATAAAGCTTTATTAATGACCACTGAAATCTCAATCTCATGTATCTTTTATGTCACAAAATGTTATCTTATTTTTTCCTAATTATTTTTAAATATAACAGTCATTCCTGTTCACAGGCCGAACAAAAAGAGGTGGTAGGCCAAATTTGGCACAAGAGCCATAGTTTGATGACCCTTGGCATAAGACTTCAGAGGTAAAAGATTAGAAAATAAAGTTCCAGCCCTAATATTTGGCTTTTTCTTTTATTTTTAAACTATTTTTTACTTTAGTTCCAAAACACTGTATCATAGGATCAACATTCATTATTTTAGATCATTTAGTGAAAATATTATTGAAGTTATATGGATTAGAGTAAGAAGATAATTTTTGTTATCTTTAAAATCTTGAAACTACATTGAGTGCAATGTAGAAAGTGGGTGCCAACTACTATTGATTGAACTGGTGTAGTGTAGCTTTTTGCTAGATGCTTTATTTGTATTTTCTTTGGACTTTGAGCCACTAATTCAATAGGTAGCCCCAAATGGAAATTGACCAGTAACCAAAAAATTCCAAAATGGAATGAGCAAAAGAATATCAAGTTAGGATATAGTTTTCTGTGCTAAGTTCTTGATTACAAAGTATCTTAATATCTGCTAAAGAGCAATAAATTTAAAGAAATGTATTTTTATTTAGTTACCAGTCAAAACATAATGAATAACTTTTCCAATAAAATTTTGAAGTTATAAATTTCTGAATATTAGATTAAAATATGACATGATTGGCCAGATATGGTTGTCCACATCTGTAGACCCAGCTACTCAAGAGGATGCAGCAGGAGGATTACTTGAACCCATGAATTCCAGACCAACCTGGGCAACATAGCAAAAACCCATCTAAAAATAATAAGTAAAGTAAGATCAAATGTAACTTGATTTATTTTAGCAGAGTATAATATAAACTCCAGAATTTATATGTCAAATGTTTGAAAAGTAAATAATTGATAAACATGAATCATACTCCTGAGTACATTGTATAAATCTGTGATCATATAACTAGGGATACAGTATTGAATTATATATAGATAACATTCAGTGTAACACTTTTTTTAGTAATATCTATCTAGTTTGGGTTTCCGAGAAGAATACAAACATATGTAAGATGAAAATTTGTCCCTTGAAGAGCTTATTATCAAATAAGAAAGACATAAATATATATAGATATGTGCAAAACAATAATATAAGATATAAACTCAGAAAGAGAAATTTGAAGTAGGAAAGCAATTCTTCTCCTAGGAGAGATCAAGTAGTACCAATTGATGATCAGAATGAACATTCTATATCCAAAGTGTGAGAGAACATTAGCAAATGGAGGAGACAAGAAAGTATCAATTTGATAGGGGAATATAAGAAAGGTCTTTGAATATTTTGAGTCTGCAATAACATTTTGAGGTTTTATTGGTTCTTCTATGTTCTCAGACTACAGAAAATAGCAGGAAGTATGTTCAAAATGCCTTGCTAAAACATGATAAATAACATTCTCTTTCTCTGTATATGAATGATTTGGGGGAAAATTCAGCCTATGGATAGAAATGCAGGTTATACCATGTATAATGTTTGCAAATAAAGGAATGTGACTGGTAAGAATGCAGTATCTTCTACTATGTACAAAATCTAACCCAAAATGGACCAAAGACCAAAACATAAAACCCCAAACTATAAAACTGCTAGAAGGAAACATAAGGAAAATCTTTATGATATCAATTTGCAAAGAATTCCTATGTTTGGCACCAAAAGCACAAGAAATAAAAATAAAATATATAAATTCCACTAAATCAAAATTAAAATTTTCTGTGTATCAAAGGACACAATCAACAGAGTGAAAGAGCAACCTAAAGAATGAGAGAATATATTTGGAAATCATTGTCTGATAAAGTTTAATACCTAGAACATATAAAGAACTTCTATAACTCAACAGCAATAAAACAAGTAACCTTATTAGTTTTTATATTTTAAAATTTTTGCTGGGTACTGTGGTGCATGCCTTTAATCCCAGTGACTCAGGAGACTAAGGCAGGAAGATTGCAAGGTTGAGCCCAGAGGCAGCCTGCACAATTTAGGGAGACCCAGATTCAAAATAAAACATGAGAGGGTCTGTGGATACAGCTAAGTGGTGGAGCACTTCCCTAGTATGAGTGAGGCTCTAGGATCAACTCCTCAGTACTGCCAAAGAAAAATATATTAATACAGTTACATGTATATTCAAATCACTTGCCTATTAAAAATGTACAAAGGACTTGAATAGACATTTCTCCAAAGTTGGTATGCAAATGGACAATAAGCACATGAAAAGACATACATCACTAATTTCAAGGAAATACAAATCAAAATCACAATATTATGCCACACCCAATGAGACAGCAACCATATTTTAAAAAACAAAAAATAAAAAATGTTGGCAAGAATGTAAAGAAATTAGAACCCTTGTGAACTGCTGGTGGTAGTGTAAAATGGTGCTACTATTAATGAAATCAGTATGGCAGTTTCTCAAAAAATATTTTTTAAAACAGAATTGTCTTACAATCCAATGATTCTACTTTGGGTTACATTCAGAAGAGTTGAAAGCAAGATTTCAAAGAGATATTTGCGCACTCATGTTCATAGCAACACTGCTCACAATAATCAAAATATAGAAGTAACTTACAAATCCATCAGTAGTTAAATGATAAGCAAAATGTGATACACAAAATAAAATCTTGTATAGTCTTCAAAAGGAAAGAAGTTCTGAGATAGGCTACAATATGGAAGAACCTTAGGACATTATACTAAGTGAAATAAGCCAGTTACAAAAGACTAATATTCTGATTATATGAAGTGTATAAGTAGTGAAATTCATAGAAACAGAAGGCAGAATGGTGGTTGCCAAGGGTTAGGGGGACATAGAAAATGAGAGTTGTTAGTATATATAGTTTCAGTTTTGCAATATGAAAGAGTTCCTGACATTGGCTGCACAGTGTGAATGGTTATGAAAGAAAATTTTACTCTATGCATCATTACTACCATAAACATATTTTTAAGAAACTTAAAACAATCCAGTTGTTTGATGGTATTTCCTTGATTGAAGATTGATTGATTGTTGTTGTTGTTGTTAGGTGCCGTCAAGTCGCTGTCCAACTTATAGTAGCCCTATGTACAACAGAAGAAACACTATTGTTAGTGCTTCTTTGCTATTAATAGGGTTTTCAATGGCTGATTGTTTTTTAGGAGTGGGTTGCTGGGTCCTTTCCCCAAGCCTACACCACCTGGTGTTTGGAGGCAGTCTCCCACCCAAGTACTAAACAGGCCCAACCCTGCTTAGCTTCCAATATCTGATGGGATTGGATGCCACAGTGGTACAACTGCAGGAGGGAAATTGATTAGTTCAGTGAAAATGGCTAAAATGGTATCATATCACATTTAGCTATTGAATTTTCATCTCCTTATGATCATCTAGTTAAAAGAACATACTATTTTTAGTGACCTCATTAATGTACCCTTACGCCTTTAGGAAATACAGCAATGGTCATATCTGAAAAAGTAAAATATTCATTAAATTTTTTAAAGTACAGACATTCACTTAAAAACTAGACAGCACAAATGTAAGAAGTAAGCAATGAAGAGAGAACTGAGGTTAAGATGAGTTAATGAGGTGGTCTTTTGGTCACTTTTATTGGATCCATGTGGAAACTTACTCATATCCACACAACCACCCTGGAATTTCAGTTTCAGTATAGTTTACACTTGGTCTACAGTGGTACCACTGTAACATCTGATCCCATCAGATCTCTGAAACTAAGCAGGATCAGATCTGGTTAGTACTTAGATGGGAGACCACCTGGGAACACCAGGTGCTATAGGCTTGGGAGAAGGATCCAGCAACCTACTCCCAGAAAACAATCAGTCATGAAAATCCTATGAATAGCAGAGAAGCACTAACAATAGTGTTTGGCCTGTTGTTCATAGTCGCTATAAGTCATACACCTATTTGACAGCACCTAACAACAACAACATAGTTTACATTCTCTTTCATATTGCCTTTTAAACTGATTCACTGGGAAACAGACTTTAGGATGCATTTATCTTGCCAAGATCCTCAAATACTTGCCATTTGTACATTTATTCAATGTAGTGAACCAATGTGTTCTGTAGAACATTCACTTAGTCAATATCCTTTTAGACTATCACAACAGAAGATTGAAGAGTTAACATAGTCCCAGAAAAAGACCATAAACGTATACCATTATACTTCCCAAGAGACTGTATCTTCTTATGACACTCTTTCTTGACAGTAATGGAAAAAATATATTTTCCAAATCAATAGCTGAGGACATGTTAACCTGTTTGAGCAAAGATTACATATCTAATATAGCAGCTGCAATTAGTGCTACCATTGGAGTGAGTCTAAAGTCACCACTGTCATCCTCCAGTATTTGACAAGTTTCTGTTGTGGCCAGATTGGTGCATATCTTAGATCTTTAAGAGTGGCATTAGTCTTGCCACTCCCTCTCAGATATAATACTGATTTTCACTTACTGTCATGGCCATCTTAAGAAGTTACAGAACCTTCAATCAAACTATAATAATCCTTGACCCCACAGACTAAAGAACTAATGGTGCCAACTACCAACTAATCTATTGGTACTATTCAAATACTAAGGAAATGATTAATGGGAGGGTCAGATTCCTCAAGAAGTAGATACTGAGATGGAAATTTGTGTTTAGAGATTTTGTTGAAAAGAACTGTCAGCAATAACACCTGTGAGAGACATGGGAAGCAAGATCTGATAAAAGGATAAGCTGAATTATGGTGTAGTTGCAACAGAGGCATCAATTGATCCCACAGGGAACTCTGAAGTTGCCACACTCTTCAGAATTGTCCCAAATTAAGGCTAGTGGGGAAGGCTTTTGGACTTTCATTGATCATTCATTGAATTCAGTATGCCACAGGGGACGCTGCTCCCATGGGCAAAAGGAAGATCCTTTCCAATGAAGGTACTACCTGGAAAGAAACTTAGGTGTGAGATATCAACAAGCAAGTGAAGAAGTAAATGCCTCATTTTTGAAGGGGGATCCTGGTGGGTTATCCTAGCATCACCTACTTCGGGCTCTAGATTTAGCAAATGAAGAACAATAAATAAAAATTTTGCATAGGACATACAATTACTATTATTAATTTTAAAAAGTGTTATTCATTGCTTATGTGTAATTCAAATTTAACTTGGCATCCTATATTTTATCCGTCAACACATGCCCACAGACATTTTAGGGGGCAAATAGAATAAACAGTTTTAAAGTTACTAGGGCTTTTCTCCTTTTGTAGTCTCATACTTTAGATCATGTTAATCCCACACAGACAACGGAGATCAAAAACAAAAACTGGTAACCTCAACAGTTTTTATTTTACTTGGAATCTTGAGGTTGTCTAAGTATAAGGATTTGATGTCCTCTACTATGTTATACCATAAGAAGCAGAAGTAAGCTTATGAAGAATACTTTGGCAATATTAATGAGACTGGATTGTGGGAACGACACAGCACACAGTACACAGAAAAAACAATTAGAGTAACAGCAGTGGGAATGGAAAGGAAGGGAGAAGACACAACAGAGATAGATTCACAGAAGTTATTTACTGTAGGATATACAAAAACAGAAGGTGCATGAAATCTAATAAAATTGTGTGTTCTTGAATTTAAGTAATAGAGGGGGACAAGATAAAAATATTATAAGATATATGTAAAACAAAAAAAGAAATATATTGGGAGAGTAAGAAATACATTTATCATACTATTTCATCAGAATGTATAATATATTTGAATAAATTAACAAATATATTACACCAAGCTGTTGTTATTGAGCAGGTGATCATCTTATACTAAATATATTGCACCTGAGAATTCATAGGTATTTTTAACCACCTGCCATTTCTACAACCTGGACTCAGAATGTTAAATTATAACGGTAATTCTATTAGCTATTCTCTAAGGGACAGAAATTTTCAAATTGAGAATCTTAATTGAAAAAAAGAGTTTATATTTACAAAATGTGTCTATGATCACAATTCCTATTTCATTTAAAATATTTACTTGTATTACGTACATTACTAAAGAAGCTCTTAAAAGGGGATTTATTATTTTCTTTTAATTACACAAAGGGAATAGCTGCCACCATCATTACCCCCAGTAAGGTTCCTTTTCTCTTAATGATGTTTTGTTTTGTTTTGTTAGGCTGCTGAGGATATACTCAATACCTTGCACATGCTAGATAAGCACTCTACCACTGAACTATGTCCCCAGCCTGATATTGCTCCCTTTCTCACTGCACTCTCCAACTTACTCATTTTATATTATACTGCTACTTGATTCTTCACACCACCCCTATATTGCTATCTAATTCACGTCACCCCTCCATTATGCTCTAATTCTAAGTAATCCCAAACCACTAATATATCTATTAAATCTTTATGCATCTGTCTGGAGAACCCATCATAGCATCCTCAAATGCCACATGCCTATCTATTTAAGGAAGGTTGGGGACAGAAAAAAACATTAGAAAGTCAGTACAAATAAGGTTATCCAATTTCCTACATTAGGATAGAATTTTCAAACTTTCTAAAATGTAATGTTACCTTTGTATTCCATGATTAATTTCAACTATCAATGATTTAGCCAGAGTTGTTAGTTTCTAGGGTTAAAATATTCACTACAGACATCAGTGAACAGAATGAAATATGGCTTAGCCAATTGTGTCAACCAATCAGAAATCTCTTTCAATAAGTACTGCACATTGTGATCTGTGTTTTCTAATCATGCCCAGCCGAGGGAAACCTATGTAATTTATGCAACTATCACAATTACAGTCATCTGAGTAAACCTTATTTTTCTATTACATATTTTCCACCCAAAAGGACTGTTCAGTATTTCATTGTAGTTATTTATAAATTATTAACTGTTAATTTTTAATTATCTGTGTGTGGATTACCCACACAATATTTAAACCCAAGATGGCTTTTTCCTGGAATTGAGTAATTTCTAGGCTAGCATTTGCTTTGTTAGGTTTCTTGGTGTGTGTTTTAAAAATACAAGGATAGCTTGTCATGACATGACATAATAAGAAGATAAATAAATATGTTATTGAAAAAATACAATGGCATTTCAAACTCAAAGAGAAAATATTTTATGTTATCCACTATCAGTTTAGACTTTTCAAGTTTTTGTTTCCTTCAATTTATGTAATGAATATGGATGGCATAGAAAATTAGGCTCACTCAATAAGTATGAACTTCTTGGACCTGTGTATTTTCAGTGTACCATCACATCAGGCATAGAGAAGTTATAGATGTTAAATGTTACTTCTAAATATTATCTTAACTCTCCTGTTTTGTAATTATTGTACCTGAAGATAAAACTCAAGAACAATGACTCTAGCTGTAATTTGAATGGCTACATTACAATGCTTAAAGTGAAACTCTTCCCAGCTTAGTAGATTATGATAAATTCTCTGTGATTACTTGTACTTAAGACCACCTGGGTTGCATCTTTCAACCAAATGAGGACAAATACTATATGCCTTATATCTCACAAGCAAACATTTCTAGTTAAAGAATGAGCTGGAATGGTGGCACATGTCTGTAATACCAACAACTCCAGAGGCTGAGGCAGGAGGATTGCAAGTTTGAGACCAGAGGCAGCCTGTGCAACTGAGAGAGATCCTGGCTCAAAAAGAAAAGGATAGAGAGTTGCTAAGGGTACAGCTTGGTGGTAGAGCACTTGCTTAGCATGTGTAATGCCCTGGGATCTACCTCCTGGTACAAGAAAAAAATAAATAAAAATAAAAATGAGATAATGCTGTTGTGTATATTCAATTGTGGTGTAACAATGATTGTCAATACTTGTGTTACTCTGATTCTAGGTACTATTCTGCATATTTTTTTCTTAATTCTCATAAACACCTTTGAGAAACATCCGTTATTTTCTATATTTTAGCAGGCAAGAAAACTGAGGTGCAGAGAAGTTAACTGGTTGGCTGAAGGTGCCATAGCAATTAAAGGGCAGGACCGGCACATGAACCCAGTGCAATATAGGGCCAAAGCCTGTATATTTAACCACTAGATCATACTATCTCCCTGTTGAATTGTCTGTCCTTCTTCCTACTGAAGAGACCTCACATAAATGGTCCCTCCATCTGTCTGTGGTACACATCTGAGTAAAACAAGGACATAAACTGTCTTTAACTCTCTTCCAGTGACAGACTACTACTCTGAGAACAGAGTTAGATGATATTCTTGCCCTATATTGACCTCTCACATCAGAGCTGATATACTGACCTGTCATCATTTTTCTTTTCATTTACCCACCAATTATCCTCAAAGCAAGGACTATTGAAAGACTGGCACCCAACAAGTGCCTAAAATACAGTATAGGTTCAGTAAATGTCTGTTGCCTATAATAATGCTTCTCACCATTTGCAGATCTGCCTACTGGCATTACAGATAGTACCAGAACAATCATATCTACCCTACATAAACACATCACCATTATTTTGTTATAATGTTTTACAATTATCCATGATGTGACAGACTTGACATTTCTCTTATTGGAAAGCACACCAATAGCTACCCCAAGGGAAAAAATTCTTACCTTCTAAATCTTCTTTCTCAAAATGTGTTTTCAGAATAGAACGAGTTCCACCTCTATCCACAACTGCTTCTTCATCATTTCTCTGTGGAGTGGGGAGAAAGCAGACTGAATAAAAGCATATAATCTTTTAATTTCAAAAAATAAGCCTTAATATGATCTAATACTTAGGGGGTCAATTCAGTCACTTTTATCTGTCTGTACATGAATAGTCTGTGTCATTATCAAATTTTGGTTTTAAAAAGAAACTAAAATAAATATCACCACATATTCAGAAAGGGAATGTGATTTCATTTTCCATAACATTGAGGGTAGTCAAACATTCTCTTGGCATCATTTGTTAGTGAGATGAGAAACAGAAAACAAACGGCTCTCCTGTCAATTTAATAGCATGCATTTTTATCCCTGACAAAGAATTCTTATTAACAAGATCACATTTTGAACTACACAGGAAATACACAAATCATTGGTATTAACATTACTAATGCGCTGGCAGGGTAAAACAATTCCACTGTCATTAAAAGTTGATCTAATCTTCTGAAAGTAATTAATAGGCAATTATTAAGTAAATGACAACTCTTAATTATTTTCCTTCAGTATAATGCATTCCATTCAAACTAGGTGGTAAATTATTATCATGTGCATTAAACCTTCATTTGGTTTATACATATTTTTGCAAGTTTAGAATGGCTGGGCAGATACTATGTCTTCTGAACAATGAACATATGTTCTAAACAATATACCCACTAATTTAGTACTGAATAAAATAATGGGGAAAGGATTTAGTGTAATTAGTTTGATCATTTAGATAAAATGCAATATCCTAAATGAGGTTAAATATAAACTATTTCAAATTTTTATCTATTTTTGAACACCTATGTAAAACTGACTTAAAAGTAAACACTGTGTATAATAGGAGAAATGAAAAGATATATTAAAGATGAATGGAGTTTCTGAGACCTGTTTGTACATCTATTCTGACATTTATAGGGAGAAATTCGGGGGGATTGATGTTCTATGCGGTCAGAGATATTCTGAAGAAACAAACAAAAAAGAGAATGGCAGGTGAGGCAGCTTCTATTGGATAGCTATTTTCTTGAGGGAGTGTGCAAATAGAGAGGTTACATCATCTTCCAGCAGTAACAAAGTGAAGGTCTTGAGACACTGAGAAGTGTAAAAACTTGAAACCTCATGTATGCATGTATCAAACATTAGCTGGCACCAGCATTAATACATACAGCTTTTATATTTTTGTGTGTCAGTTAAATTAAAAAAAACAGACAAGAAGAAAAACTTTGAAATTCCCCTTGAAAATGATATTTTAGTTGGTATGATGAGGTATTGATAACTCCCATGTGCTCTAATTTGAGAGGGCAAAGGCAAAGGAGTCTAAGAGAAAAACATTAAAATATATTGTACTTCCTTTTGATAAAGTATTAAAGACAATTAAAATCCTGTAAGAACAGACCATAGTGAGCTGCACTATTCACACATTGTTGTTGTTGTTGTTAGGTGCCATCGAGTCGGTATCCGACTCATAGCGACCCTCATAGGGTTTTCAATGGCTGACTGTTTTGGGATTGCCTTGGGAGTGGATTGCCAGGCCCTTCTCCCGTGCATGTAAATAATGCAGGCTTTTAAATAAATTTCACTTTTTAAAATTTTTAAATTTTACTTAGTATAAAACAGAATATCTATTAGATACACCTTTCCCCACTTTAAACAACTTACTATAACATATCTTTAGTGTCTTAACACTACTATTCATTTCATTCTTATAAATAATTAGGGAAACAGTTAACCTTTACCAGTCCAGCATCTAATTCTCTGAAGAGATTTCTAAGAAATTAGTAAACTAATCAGAAAAGCTAATTGGAATATATTAATATATTAATTATTATTAATATATGTATTATATTATATATTATATATTATTAATATATTATATCTAATTATATTAATATATTATA
>VMDO01040250.1:0-12063 GCA_007922755.1 Pedetes capensis | reverse complement strand
CGGTGCTGGGAATTGAACTCTGGACCTCAGAGACTGCAGCGCAGCGCTCTACCAACTGAGCTAAATCCCAGCCCTTCTTGGTACTAGGTAGTTCAAACTGGGACTTCACACATGGGTTTTCCAAGCACTCAACCACTGAGCCACCCCCAGGGCATATTTTACTTTGTGTTTTGTGGCAGGGTGTTGCTAAGTTATGCAGCTGCCTCTGGCCTCAAATTTACAATCCTCTGGCTTCCAACTCTGCTTCCTTAGTTGCTTGGATTAAAGGCTTGAGCCACTGCATCCCCCTCATATGGTGCTTTAAACAGCTGAGTTTGTGGTAATATATAATGATTACTAAAACTGATTTTGATTAGTTGGTAGAGCGCTGCTTTGCAGTCTCTGAGGTCCAGAGTTCGATTTCTAGCACCACACAAAATGCGAGAAGGACTTGGCAATCCACTCCTGAGGAAATCCTGAAAAGTCAGCCCAGCCACTGAAAACCCTATGAGGGTCACTATGTTGGCAATCCACTCCTGAGGAAATCCTGAAAAATCAGCCATTGAAAACCCTATGAGGGTCGCTAGGAGTAGGACACGACTTGGCAACACCTAACAACAACAACAACAACCACAACAATAATACTGATTTGGGTACCATGATGTATAATGCTAATGTAAGAAAAACCTAAAAATGTGAAAGCAGCTGCGACTAGAGAATAGGTAGAAACAAGAATATGGAGCAGCATGGTAGAGAAAAACCTAAGTCATTTTGTATAAATGATAAGTAGAATTTTATAGGTGTGACCTTGAGTATATCCCACCTGAGTTCAGTGACCACCTCAAGAACAGGTTTAATGCATTAGACACAAATGATAGAAGACCAGACAAACTGTGGCAGGACATCAAAGATATCTTTCACAAGGAAAGCAAAAAGTTATTAAAAAGGAAGGAAAAAAAGAAAAGACCAAGTTACATGCCAAAAGAGACTCTGGAACTTGCCCTTGAATGTCCACCAGTTAAAGTAAAAGAAAGACATGATGACTTTAAGGATCTAAACAGAAGATTTCAAAAGGCAGCTTGAGAAGATAAAAAGAAATATTATTATGACACGTGCAAAGAGCTGGAGACAGAAAACCAAAAGTGAAGAAAACACTCTGTTTTTCTCAAGCTTAAGGAATTAAAGAAAAATTTAAGCCTCAAGCGGCAATAGTGAAACATTCTACAGCGTAAATATTAAATGATGCAGGAAATATCAAAAGAAGATGGAAGGAATACACAGACTCACTAAACAAAAAAGAATTGGTGGATGACCCACCAATTCAAGAGGTTGCATATGATCAGGAACCAATGGTACTGAAGGATGAAGTAGAAGCTGCCTTGAACGAATTGGTAAAACACAAGCTCCAATAGATGGAGTATCAATAGAGATGTTTCAACAAACAGATGCTGCATTGGAGATACTCACATGTTTATGCCAAAAGATTTGGAAAACAGCTACCTGGCCAATTGACTGGAAGAGATCCATATTTGAGCCTATTCCCAAGAAAGGGGATCCAACTCAATCAATGTGGAAACTATACAATGATATCATTAATATCACATAGAAGAAAAATTTTACTGAAGATCTTCCAAAAGCAACTGCAGCAGTATATAGACAGCTGCTGGAAAAATCAAGCAGGATTCAGAAGAGGGTGGGGAACCAGGGACATCATTGCTGATGTCAGACGGATATTAGCCAAAAGCAGAGAATAACAGAAAGATGTCTATCTATGTTTTATTGACTATGCAAAGGCATTTGACCATGTGGATAATAACAAATTATGGATAATACTTCAAAGAATGGGAATATCAGAGCACCTAACTGTGCTCATGAGGAATTTGTACATGGATCAGGAGGCAGTTGTTTGCACAGAACAAGGAAACACTGCTTGGTTTAAAATCAAGAAAGGAGTGCGTCAGGGCTGTATACTTTCACCATATCTCTTCAATTTCTATGCTAAACAAATAATCTGAGAAACTGGACTTTATGAAGAAGAACGTGGCATCAGGATTGGAGGAAGACTCATTAACTACCTTTAATATGCAGATGACACAACTCTACATGCTGAAAGTGAAGACGATTTGAAACATTTAGTGATGAGGATCAAAGAACATAGCCTTCAGCATGGATTTCGAATCAACATCAACAAAACAAAAATCCTTACAACTGGGTCAGTATGTGACTGCACAATGAATGGAGAAAAGATTGAGGTTGTCCATCATTTTGCTTAACTAGGTTCTACAATCAACACTTGTGGAAGCAGCAGTCAAGAAATCAAAAGAGTGTTGGGCATGGTGGCACACACCTGTAATCCCAGCGGCTTGGCAGGAAGAGGCAGGAGGATCGCAAGTTTGAGACCAGAGGAACTCTGTGTAATTTAGAGAGAGACCCTGTCTCAAAAAGGTAAAAAAGTAAAAAAAAAAATAGGCTGGAGGCAATCACTCAGTGATCCTACACTTGCAAAACATCCAAGTGCGAGGTCCTGGGTTCAACCCTCAGTACCATAAAAATAAATAAATAAATAAATAAAAAGAAATCAAAAGACACATTGCTTTGGGAAAAGCTGTGGCAAAAGATCTCTTTAAGTTACTGAAAAGTAAAAATGTTACATTGAGGATAAAGATGCACCTGGCTCATGCCATGGTATTTTCAATTGTATCATATGGTTGTGAAAGTTGGACATTGAACAAGGGAGACTGGGGAAGAATTGATGCTTTTGAATCACGGTGCTGTAGAAGATTACTGAATCTACCATGGATTGCCAAAAGAACCAACAGATCTGTCCTTTGTTGTTGTTGTTAGGTGCCATCGAGTTGGGTCCGACTCATAGCGACCCTATGTACAGCACATCGAAACACTTGCCGATTCTGTGCCAGGCAAACGATCTTATTTATGTTTAAGCCCATTGTTGCAGACACTGTGTCAATCCATCTGGTGGAGGGTTTTCCTCTTTTGCGTTGACCTGCCACTCTTCCAAACATGATGTCCTTCCCCAGGGATTGATCTCTCCTGACTACATGTCAGAAATATGTAAGACACAGTTTGGCCATTTTTGCTTCCAAGGAGCACTCTGGTTGTAGTTCTTCTAGGACAGATTTGTTGGTTCTTTTCGCAGTCCATAGTATATTCAATAGACGTCTCCAGCACCATAATTCAAAAGCACCAATTCTTTTTCTGTCTCTCTTGTTCAATGTCCAGCGTCCACAACCATATGATGCCACTGAAACTACCATGGCATGAGTCAGACGCACCTTCATCTTCAATGTGACATCTTTGCTTTTCAATACTCTAAAGGGATATTTTGCCACAGCTTTTCCTAGAGCAATGCGTCTTTGGATTTCTTAACTGCTGCTTCCATGAGTGTTGATTATAGAGCCAAGCAAAGCAAAATCTTGGACAACCTCAATCTTTTCTCCATTTATTGTGAAGTTGCGCGCTGACCCTGTGGTAAGGATTTTTGTTTCGTTGATGTTTAGTTGTAACCCATATTGAAGGCTATGATCTTTGATCTTCATCAGTAAATGTTTTAAATCCTCTTCATTTTCAGCAAGCACAAGTGCAATCAGAGTGTTCCTTGGAAGCAAAGATGGCTAGACTGAGTGCCATTTATTTTCGGCATGTATTCAGGAGGGACCAATCCCTGGAGAAGGACATCATGTTTGGGAGAGTGGCAGGTCAACCAAAAAAATAAAAATAAAAAGAAAGAAAGAAAGAAAGAAAGAAAGAAAGAAAGAAAGAAAAAGAGAAAGAGAAAGAAAGACCCTCTACTAGATAGATTGACACAATATCTCCAAAAATGGACTTAAACATGATTAAGATCATGTGCCTGGCTCAGAATTGGGGAGTGTTTCATTCTGCTGTATATAGGGTTGCTTTGAGTTGGACCTGACTCGAGGGCACCTAACAACAACAACAAAATAAGTAGAATTTTGGAATTTATGTATGCTGACATTGAAGATTTAAACTTAGAATAAAAAAAGACAAATCAATTAGAAAATGGGCAAAGGATTTGAGTAGTTTTTCAAGTAAGATATAAAATAAGCAAATGAGAAGATGCTCAGTATTGTTTGGTTGTTAGGAAAATTCACATCAAAACCATAGTGACACAGCATGTCTTAATCTTTAGGATGACTACAACCAACAAGAAAACAGTAACTTGGCAGGAATGTGGAGACACTGGGACTCTCATACATTGTGGCAATGTACAATGGCAAAACCACAGTGGAGAGCAGTTTGGTGTTCCTCAAAAGCTAAACAAGGAGTCAACATGTGGTCCAGCAATTCCCCTAGCAGGTAAATACATAAAATAATTGAAGTAGGAACTTGAACAGATACTCACATGCCACTACTCATTCTAGCATTATTCATAACAGAAAAAAGCAGAAAGAAATAATCCAAGTGTTCACTGGTGGATAAACGGATAATCAAACTGTAGTTATAGCCATACAATTGGATATTATTAAGCTTTAAGGGAGGAATGAAGCTCTGATAAAAGCTGTAAGATTGATACACATTGAAAACTTCATTCTAAATGAAACAAGTGAGACTGAAAAGGGCAAATATTGTAAGATTTCTCTTATATGAAACATAATATGCACGCTGATAGAGACAGAACACACAGGTTCTCAGGGGCAAGCAAGAGGGTAGAATGGGGCATTATTGCTTAGTGATAATGAGAAGGTTTGAAAACAGATAGTTGGGTTGGCTGCACAATCCTGCGAATGTATTTCACGACAATGAATTGTGCACTTAAAATGATTACGTGGCTAATTTATGTTACATATAATTTACCACATGGGAGAAGGGTGTGGCAACCCACTCCCAAGGCAATCCCGAAACAATCTGCCATTGAAAACCCTATGAGGGTTGCTATGAGTCGGATACCAACTGGACGGCACCTAACAACAACAATATAATTTACCACAATAAGAAGTAAAAAAGATCATATGGTGGCTCTATTTCTAGTTTTCTGAGGAACATACATAAGATTTCCACAGCGGCTGTACTAATTTACTTTCTCAGCAGCAGTGAAGACGAGTTCCTGTCTCCTGGAATCCCCCTCAGCATTTGTTGTTGTTTTGTGTATGGTAGCCGTCCTGACTGGGTGAGATGGAATCTCAGGGTTGTTTTGATTTGCCTTTCTCTGATGACTAAGGATATGGAACCTTGTTTCATATGATTGTTGGCCATTTATATTTCTTCTTTTGAGAAGTATCTGCTTAATTCATTTGGCAACTTTTTGATAGGATAATTCTCTTTTTTGGCATGGAAAATAGATGGAACTAGAGATCATCATTTTAAGTGAAATAAGTGAGACCCAGAAAGACAAACATCGCATGTAATTTTCTCATATGTGGATGCTACATCTCTATCTATCTATCTATCTATCTATCTATCTATTATCTATTTATCTATCTATATGGGGCTGGGATTTAGCTCAGTTGGTAGAGTGCTGCGCTGCAGTCTCTGAGGTCCCGAGTTCAATTCCCAGCACCGCAAAAATGGGAGAAGGACCTGGTAATCCACTCCAAGGCAATCCCAAAACAGTCAGCCATTGAAAACCCTATAAGGATCGCTATGAGTTAGATACCAACTCGATGGCACCTAACAACAACAACAACAACAACATACATATATACATACATATATATATATACACACATACATATACACACATACATATAATACATACATACATATATATGTTTAATATATATTGAATGAATATATATAGAATATTTATATTTTAATTTAAATATTAAATATATATATATATACTATATATATATACACACATACACACATGTTATGAAAGTAGAAGTGGGACTATGTAGGGGAAGAAAAGGGACTAAAGAGCAGGGAGGCGGCAATAAGAAAGGGTAATGGGGAAAGGAAGAGAAATATCACGTTTCCTCTCAAAGGCAGAATCTAGAGGTACACACACATACATACACACACACATACACACATATACACACAGAAAAGACACTAAAGCAGAAGGGGATCCCTTGATGGGGACGAAGGGGATCAGCAAAGGTGGATCATGAGAGGGCAATGGAGGAGGTGAGCATAAGCCATGTATAAGGATATGCAGTATGGAAATGTCATAATGAAACCCAATAAAAAAAGTGAGTAGGAAACAGGAGCTTATTATTATAAAATGGAAGAAGACAGAACTTGGTTATACAATGGTAAAAAGCTTCTAAAATTGTTGTCTACGATGACACGCAAAGTAGAACATGTACGTGTGAAGTGAATTATACAGCTAAAGAAATTTCTCAGCAAAGTGTTAAAGGTCCTGACTGACATCTTCTCAGTACTTACAATCAAATATAAGAGAGAAGAGAAAAATTGAGGGCTGAACTATTACACGAAAGAAATAAGGGCTAGATCATTTTGGAAATCAGTGTCTCTTGAAGGCAAAAAAATCTAAAATTAAGAAATCTTCCAAATATTGACAGGAAAGTTGACATGAAGTGAGAAAGTGAGGGTATGACTATATAATGTCTTGTTAAAATCTCAGAAACATCAAAGAATCAGAGAAATTTGTAGCAAGCATAGGGTCTCTTAAGAGGCCAGGAGCAAGGATGTGGCTCTCAGACCCCGTCAGTCTCATCAGACAGCCTCTAGCAAGCTGTCTAGCAAGTTGTCATTCAGCCATATCAGCTGGAACCTAAGGTAAAGAAGTCATCTTTCAAAAAGGTCTGTAAGAGTGGCCGATCTTTAGTGGAGCAAACACAAAGAGATCTGCGGAAGACGTATAGCTTGGACTGAACAGACAGAAAAAGTAAAAATGAGAGGCTGTCAGAAGCCCAATATTCTACTGGCAGGAAGTATGCTGACAAGCTGATAAACCTACCCAGTTTTGAGAATATGCTACCTTTATGACAAGGCAAGATCATTCCAGAAGCCAACTAGAGCCCACAAGGCAGATGCAAGATCCAAGATCCATGTGGTATCACACACAGATATTAATCAGGAAACTCCCAACACTCACCTGGCTAGATTTCACAATTCCTATGGCGCAGTGATTCTTCTGTAATTTCCATTTTCCCTGTGTTTGGACAGGAACTTCTGAACCTGTCATTGTCTGCCTGGCACTGTGTTATATACTGGGTGTGTTGGTGGCAGATAACTTGCATCTCTTTGCTCTTAGAGATCGATAGACCAAGCATTACTACACTCAGGAGTGCTATGCACAACTGCACCTGATTTAAATGCTAAGATTCTGGGCTTCAGGGAGGTAATTTAATGGAATACGACTTTGTGGGACCTTGGGAATAGGTGAAAGACATGTCGCATGTGGCAGGGCATGCATGATTAGGAAACAGAGAATTATGTGTGACACACAGACTCCAAAGTGGGCGTGTCCAATCCATAGCCTCTGAGCTGCATGCAGCCCAGGTAGCTAGTAATGTGGTCCCACAAAACCTTTATGATTATGGTTTGGAGGTTCTTTTTTTTTTTTAGCATTCATTTTCTTAGTGACCCCAGGTAGAGCTCCCGTCATGAAGTTCCAAAGTGATACTGCGTGTGGTCACAGAATGACACCTGGTGCTTCTTTATAGCATACTGGGATGGCGCCACAGTATCAGATTCTAACCTTCAAATAAGTGTAAATATGTCCCAGTTGGTAACGTGAATCAGGTGAGCACCATCGCTGGCCAACCAGTTAGCTGGTCAGCAAATCGAACTGGGGTGAGCTCAAAGTGACTTAAAGCTGTTTGAAGCTACTATGCCACAGAGTTATGCGGTCTCCTCCTCTCAGTGTGCTCAGCCTGATAAAGGAGACACCTGTCAGGCTGTGACAGCCCCTGGACTCCAGGAAGCCTTCGTACAGATGGAAGTGATTCTTCCTGAATGGGACCAATGATGTGACAATTTACAGCACTTAAAAACTTCCACCCAGTTTTAAATCTTATACAGGGCTTGGCAATAGCAGGAAGACTTTGCTGTCATCACTGACTTCTTCACCTATTAACTGGTGTTGGATAGAAAAGGACAGAAGGGCACAAAACTGTCTCAGAGAACTACTTCAGAAGTGACAAACCTGCATGTAAAAGTCACCCTCCTTTCCCTCTTTGTCAAAAGGAACGAAATCTCAATTGATAAGTAAGTAACACAGTGAGGAAAGATTCTCTCTAGCTGATTTCAAGTTGTAATAAATGCCTAGTAGAAAACGACCTATAGAGCAAGCCTGTTGGATTTGTTTATGTATAACTGCATACAATATTTTTATGAGACTCCACCGAACTCATGTTACCAGACACAAGCCTGCTACCTCTTCATTAAAAGTCATTGAGAATCATACAGTAAGCTGATGTCAGTTTAGCAGAATATAAATCCTAAAAGTATTGTGAAATTCATCTCCCTGGATTCCCTTCTAATAGTGATAAAACAGGCAAGAAAACGTCAATGACCACAAATGTCATTTTGAGGCCAAAACCAATGTTTAATTCTAAACAAAGAAGTAAATTGTTTTATCTAAGACTAAGCTGGGGTGGAGCTCAGTTGGTAGGGTGCTGCTCTGCGCTCTCAGGCCCTTGGTTTGATCCTCAGAACTGCAAAGATGGAGAAGGACCTGACATCCCACTCCCGAAAAACAATCCAGAAACAATTTGCCACTGAAAACCCTATGAATAGCAGAGAAGCACTGACATAGCATGGGCGTGGCACAGTGTGTGGTGGGGTGGGGGGTGGTGTTTCTTGTGTTGTAGGTAGAGTTGCTATGAGTCAGGCCAACTCAACAGCACCTAGCAATCACACGAAGTTGAAATGTCACCATGATGTGCTGAATCGTCAAAACACATGGAAAAGAAACTCCTACAGGTTGAACTGCAGCTCACGGAGGGCGCTTCTTCATGGACCATGGACCATATAACCAATCCTTCAGCATGTTCTCACCTGCTCAGGCCACTTCATTCATAGTTCTGGTGGAAACTTTACCTGGACCTGGAACTTTACCTCCACAGGCCCTCCTGGGAGGTGCAGCTTTTCAGACAAGTGTGTGTGAACTCTCTCAGGAACACCCACTGTGCAGTGGGCTCCCTTTCCATTGTCCAGGAGCCCAGCACAAAGGTACCTATGGTCCCTGAGTCTCCAACGCCTTGGGAATTGGCCAAGCCAACCATGCAGGCACCGTGCCAGGAGCCATGCTGCTAACAGGACGCTTTGGTCAGACTTAAATGTCGGAAGAAGAAGGGGACCATTCAGCTCAGCCCAACAAGATGCCACAGAGAAGCTAAGCTAGAGCCCAAACTCAGACCACCCGCTCTGGCATGGGAGGAAGCAAGTGTACGGCGATGGCGCCGGCAGACCCGCACGTACCTTTCCTCGCGGTTCTGTCCCACGCACACCCGGCCCCCGTGCCTGGGCGTGGGGTTGCTGCAGGAGCGCTGCCGCACCTGGAAGCCGATCCCGCAAGTGGTACTGCAAGGCGACCACGAGGTCCAGGGTGTCCAGCCTCCGTTCCTGGGGGGGGGGAAGCAAGGCGATTACTCCGTGCTGGGTTTACACCTGTCACAAATGCAACATCCCTGGGGGGACCATCTGACGGCGGGGAGGCTGAGAAGAAGGGAGGCAGCCAGCGTAGGGACTGAACTCAGCTGGGAGCCCTTGATGTCCTGGCATCTGGTTTTAGAGTCAGGAAAGGGAATTTGAAATTTGAGAATACAATTTGATACTATAAATCTTTTTTAAAACAAACAAACAAACAAAACCAAGCTGTGTTGGAGGTTCCCCCATAGCCCAGGCTGGCTTTGGTCGCCTCCTGCCTCAGCCTCTGAGTGCTGGGGTTGCGGGCATGCACCACCACAACGACCCTCGATTTTTAACATTCTATATTAAAGGCGCCTGCAGCTATAACCCTGTGGCATCCGATCCCGTCAGATCTCCAAAGCTAAGCAGGGTTGGGCCTGGTTAGTACCTGGATGGGAAACCGCCTGGGAACACCAGATACTGTAGGCTTGGGAGAAGGACCTGGCAACCCCCTCCCAAAAATCAATCTGCCATTGAAAACCCTATGAACAGCAGAGAAGCACTGACAATAGTGTTTCCCCTGTTGTACATAGGGTCGCCATGAGTCTGATACTGACTCGATGGCACCTAACAACAACAACATATTAAGGGCGGTATGGGATTTAGCTCAGTTGGTAGAGCACTGTGCTGCAGTCTCTGAGGTCCCAAGTTCAATTCCCAGCACCGCAAAAATGGGAGAAGCACCTGGCAATCCACTCCTAGGGCAATCCCGAAACAGCCATTGAAAACCCTGTGAGGGTCACTGACTGAATGGCATGGCACCTAACAACAACAACAATATATTAAAGGCATTTAAGAAGTTTAGTTATGAAAATATTAAACTAATAATGTTATGTCACTGAAAAGAACTAGAAATGAATCACTAAACCTCTAGCATTTATAATTTTATTTGACTTATATTACATTTATTTTAATTTACACACTGTGCACCTCTGAACAAAACAATCACCTAAAATCATCCATAACATTTTCCTTTAATTCTAGTATTATCAGTGAAAATCAGGAACTCTCCTGTTAGCACTCATATTGACAAAGAGTACTACCATGGTCAAGCTTTAAGACAAATTTGATTTAAAATGAAGGAAGAAAATTTAAATTCAGATTCTGGGCTATTTTCTTGAAAAATGACAAAAGTATTAAAAACATAAACAAGAAGTGCAAATTGCATGAATTTCTATGTATATGTTACACATGTGTAATAATGTAGGTACATAAAATATAAAAGAAAAAGAAAATGAACCAATTATATAAAAATGGTTTATAAAGCAAACCACTACTGGCAGCTAGAAAATTCTTTTGAGTATTGTATTTTTCCCCTAACTGCCTATATTCAGGCTACTTATAATTTAAATATATCCCTTTGTGGTTTTCCCCTGCTATTAAAAATTAAATTATAGGTATTTTAGGATTTTAGGTGTGAAAATATCCATTTGAATGCAGAGTCCAAATTCCTATGTTGATTGCCTTTTCTCCACACTGTAATCACATATGGATTTTCATGGGTATGTGGTATCCTCATTTATAGTATTTGTATTTGCTTTCAAAACATAACTTGGCCAGGTGTGGTGGCCCAGGCCAGCAGACCCAGTGACTCAACAGATGGAGGTAGGAGGATTGCACGTTCAAAGCCAGAGACAGCTTGAGAAAATGAGTGAGGTCCTATCTCAAGATAAAAAGTGAAAGAGTGGGCTGTGTACTGCTTAGTGGTAGAGCACTTGCAAAGCATGTACAAGATCCTGGGTTCAACTCCCCAGTACTACGAGAAACAAAACAAAACAAAACAAAAAACTGCACATTAGCTCTCATTTTTACATTATAGAGTCCTGTAAAAACATGAAGGTTCATAACTATGCCACTGAAGATACAAGTATAAAAATAACTTGGATATATTATTTTAAAGTAATTTTAAAATGAGCCAGGTATCATGGCTCACATCTGTTATCCCAGTGATTCGGGAGGCTGAGGCAGAAGGATTACAAGTTCAAGGCCAGAGGCAACCTATGTAACTCAGACACTGTTTCAAGATAAAAAATAAAAAGAGAGAGAGAGTGCTTGCAAATTATGCACTGGATTCAGCCCCCCAGCACTGCAAATAATAATAATAAAAAGAACAACAATAATAATAAATTTAAAATTAAAATTATTCTGAGAAAATTCTTAGTGTATTTCATATTTCCCCACCTTATTTACTGAATCTTAATGGTAATATAAATAAAATGTATATTGAGAGCTTTATGTATATAATAGCCTGTTTTATATTTTAATCAGACAGATCCTTCCACATTTCTCATAAAAATAATTAGCTAGATTCTTATTCCTTTCTACCTATAAAACTTAAACATCATCAAACAATTTACTGAATTACTTGAAAATGTAAGTAATAATTTCAGCCTAAATAAGATGACATTTTTACTTTCAAAGTTTCTTTACATATGAATAAAACTGTTAGATCTTGTAAGATATAACTGCTTTCAAAATTGCTTAGAAATTTTTAATTCACGAAAT
>VMDO01040249.1:0-11964 GCA_007922755.1 Pedetes capensis | reverse complement strand
AGGACCCAGCAACCCACTCCCAAAAATCAATCTGCCATTGAAAACCCTATGAATAGCAGAAGAGCACTGACAATAGTGTTTCACCTGTTGTACTTAGGGTCGCTATGAGTTGGATACTGATTCGACAGCACCTAACAACAACAACAACAACAATATGATAGATATACCAATCACCTCTTCTATTCAGTCAACCAGATCATCCATATGATAAAGGGATTAATAAATCCTGGTCAGCCTTGCAAAAGGACTTTGAAGAGCTCCCTTTCCTTTGATAGCAATTCATTACTTAATTACGAGAACATCCCACTGTGACTTTATGCTGTAGTGGTAGCTGTTCTTCCCATGCCCTGGGATTTCTCCTGTATACCAGGGTTTAGACTTCATACACTTGGGATTTGATGATGCTTCCTGTAGAAGTTATAAATATTTTAGATATACTTTGGAATTGACTTTAAGCTCAAATGGTGCTACCTTTCCATTACTTTGACAACACATGAAATTAGGACTTCAGGACACAGATCCTCAGTGACCCTTTGTAGCCTGTGCCTTGGTGTCACACCATTGGCCTTTACTCAAAGATATCAAAGCACCAGAGACATGAAAGTTGGTTTTGTGTCTATTGTAGAGATGTTGCCGAGGACATTTTTCACTGTATCTAACCATGCTCTCTCTATGAGAATCTATGGGATAACTATTTCACAGGTTTGTCAGATCAAAAGGCATCCATTCTATTTATAGTTTGGCTTTAATCTTAGGGATGAATCTGGTAATTGAACAGGTCTCCTCTCTGCCCTTTTCCTCAGAAGCCAACAGCCCAATTTGCTGCTCTTCCCCTGCACCTATTCAAGCTGAGGAGGTAAACAGTTTGTGTGTGCTAACCTTGTCCTTGGTTTAGTTTTTCTCTAAAAACCTGTCCAACAGTTACTTTAAAAATCCAGTTTCATCTTCTGCATTTAAGTAAAATGTAGCACACCAATCTGCACATAATTTTTAGGCTCTGTTTACAAATAGGAAAAATGAATGCACTGAAAAGCTGACAAGCCTAGGTAAACATGTTTTGTGAGTGGTAAATTCAATGATATCTGTTGTTGTTGTTGCTAGGTATCATCGAGTGGATTCATAGTAACCTGATGTACAACAGAAGGAAACCCTCTCTGACACTGTGCCATGCCTGGCACTAAGTCAGTGCCTCTCTGCTATTCACAGGGTTTTCAATGGCTGACTGTTTTTTAAGATTGTTTCAGGAGTAGGTTGCCAGGTCCTTCTTCCATTTTTTTGAGGTGCTGGGGATCGAATCCAGGGCATCAAGGAGTACAGAGTAGCACTCTACCAACTGAGATAAACCACAGCCCAATGATATCTAGCTTTTTGGATTATTTTATTTGCTAGCTATGATGACAAGAATTGTGTTGTTTAAAATCCTTTTTTTTTTTCTTTGCACATGCTAGGCAGTTGCTCTACCACTAAGATACTCCCAGCATTAGCTGTTTTTTTGTTTTTTGTTTTTGTGTGTGTGTGTGTGATGGGAGTTAAACCCAAGACCTTACACAGGCTAAGCACCTGCTCTGCCTCTGAGATACACCCCTGTTCCTAAAATCATTTTGAACTAACATTTGTGTTCAATTTCTTTTACGTTCAGTCTCTAACAATATAATGCTGAAACATCTGGACTGAAAATAAACATTTCAATTATATTGACGGCCATCATACTTACCAGCACTGTTAATGTTTAGAGAAAGCAAACACTCACAGGAATGAGGGTTCTCTTCGTGCCTTACACACTTATAGTGTCACCTCTGTAAAACCAAAGTCTACACATCATAGTCTAAAGAATTTTAACTCTGAACCCAGAAATCACATGTTCTAGCTCCGCTTCTAGTAAGACTATAAGCCGGCGCTAAACCCCTGCATCTCCGTTTCCTTAAATCTGTGAAACAAAGGAAACACAGGCCCCCTGGCCTCTGCTGTTCATTGAGACAGTAGACGTAAAACCCTTCGAGAAGTAAGTGCTCCGTGATTATTACAGAATGGCCCTGAGTCAGAAAAGACATCATCATCATCTTGACATAATAATATTTCCTGCACAGAACCTCTCACGTCTCTAGATGGACGTCACAGGAAGAATAAATGTTTATCCATGTGCAAGTTCACAAGTTTGAAAAAAATACTAAAAAAAGAAGAATACGGCCTTGGCATCGCGGCCACAGAAATAAGGAAGTGGGATGATTCCTAGAGAGCCTCAGATAACGCATCAACTTTCGCTTAGCCTTTTTTTTTTTTTTTTTTTTTGGTTCTGGGGGTTGAACCCAGGGTCTCGCGCCTGCATGCTCTGCAAGTGCTGGACCACTGAGCTGCACCCCCAGCCTTTTTTTTTTTTTTTTTTACTTTTTGAGACAGGATCTCGCTAAATTACACAGACTGCCTCTGGTCTCAAACTTTCAATCCTCCCGCCTCTGCTCCCAAGCCGATGAGATTACAGGCGTGCACCACCATGCCCGGCCATTTTAGCCATTCTTAAAGGTACAATTAGGGCTGGTATTTAGCTCAGTTGGTAAAGCGCTGCGCTGCAGTCTCTAAGGTACCGAGTTCAATTCCCAGCACTGCAAAAAATGGGAGAAGGACCTGGCAATCCACAGCCGAGGCAATCCCGAAACAGTCAGCCATTGAAAAGCCTATGAGGGTCACTATGAGTCTGATACTGACTCGACAGCACCTAACAACAACAACAAAGGTACAATTCGGAATTTGGTGCCATGAAATACATCTACAATGCTGCGCAACCATCACCTTCACCCATTTTCAAGACATTTCTATCATCTCCAACAGCAGCTCTGACCTCAGTGAGAGATAACTCTTCATTCAATTTCTACTTCTGAAGGCTCCTTGGACAGTTGTATGCCTTTGCTACTCAGCAGGTGTAAGACTAAACTTCTTTTTACCTGAGCTTCCCATTCCTCCCTCCATGAAAAGTTGTTTTTTAACCAGATAATGGGCTATTTTTTTTCCTATGCTAATTTTTAAAATATCTCCAAAGCATTCTTTGCTTGCTTTGGTATTTGGGGCCCTGGGTGAGAAAGTAGCACCTGAGCTCAGGCCTGATGTCATCCTAACGTCACGGGCTTGTCTCCAGCACCCCAAGCAAGCCCTGGACTTGCTCTGTCCCCAGGGAGGTTCTGCTTTGCATTTCTGTGCTGTCCATGCTGAAATCCATGTGACCTGGGTCACACGGAGGACGGAGTGAAACAGGATGGGCAAATCAATACAAACTCACTTGAGACACAAGTGCATTTATGAAGGCTAATACTTTAAACACCTGCAGCTGTAGCCCTGTGGCATCTGATCCCATCAGATCTCGGAAGCTAAGCAGGGTCGGGTCTGTTTAGTACCTGGATGGGAGACCACCTGGGAACACCAGAAGCTGTAGGCTTGGGAGAAGGACCTGGCAACCCCCTCCCAAAAATCAATCTGCCATTGAAAACCCTACGAACAGCAGAGAAGCCCTGACAATAGTGTTTCCCCTGTTGTACAGAGGGTTGCTATGAGTCGGATACCGACTCGACGGCACCTAACAACAACAACAACAATACTTTAAACAGAGATACAAATCCATTTCAGGCTCCACCTAGGAGCTCTCTGAGAACCTGTATTATTTACCTTTGTGTAGCCTGGGCTGATAGTGCTCCTCTGCAAAAGATCTCTTTAACGTGTTGACAAGATGTCACATTGAAGACAAAGGCGTGTCTGACTCATAACCATGGTATTTTCAGTCGCATCATATGCTTGTGAAAACTGGACTTTGACTAGGGAGTCAAGAGGAGAACTGATTCTTTTGAATTGTGGTGCTGGAGACGTCTATTGAATATACCATGGACGGCCAAAAGAACCAACAGATCTCTTCTAGAAGAAGTGCAACCAGAGTGCTCCTTGGAAACAAGGATGGCTAGACTGCATCTTACATATTTTGGACATGTTGTCAGGAGGGATCAATCCCTGGAGAAGGGCATCATGTTTGAGAGAGTGGCAGGTCAGAAAAAAAATAAATAAATAAAAAGGAAGACCTTCCACTAGACATATTGACACAGTGGCTGTAACAATGGATTTAAGCACAAAAAAGATCACGTGCATGGCACAGTGTCGGGGTGTGTGTGTGTGTGTGTGTTTTATTCTGTTGTACATCAGGGTCACACCTGATATGGCAGCCCACTCCCAAAGCAATCCAGAAATAATCAGCCACTGAAAACCCTATGACCAGCAGAGAAGCACTGACACAGTGCCGGGCATGGCACAGTGTCAGGATGTGTTTTGTTCTGTTGTACATAGGGTCGGTATGAGTCAGACTCCACTTGATGGCCCTTCAAAGACAGACCCCCAATGACCTACGACCTCCTGCCAAGCTCTACCTTTTAAAGGTTCCACAGCTTCCCTATAACATCATAGTGGGGACCAAACCTGTAATACACGGGCCTCTGGGAGGCATTCAAGGTCCTAACAGCAGCACTAAACAACGTGCCCAAGTGTAATGAGAAACAAAGCTGGAGTTCACACCCAGGTATGCTCCCTTGGGTTCCTACCTATATTTCCTTTCCATACTGCAATCACTAAAATCATTCTATAGTATATACCAGCATTTTACTTTATTCAATGCTTTTCTTTCTATGAAATGGCTACTTGAATGTTGAATCCTTAACTGTAATTTGTGTCATGAAAAAGAGAAGAAACTAAAAAAGAGTGGCTGTTGGGTTAATTATGACTCAGAAGATTCGGAAATGAGCTGAGATACTCCACTCGCATTGGTCTCCGGGGGAAGGCGAGCCTGTGCAATACCCCAGCCTAGAGAGAGGTGCTATGGATTAGCATTTAACATTGATCCTCCCCTGCGTATCTGGCAGCTGTGGGGGCCTGCATGTTGCCGTGATGCCGAAAGCTATGCCACCAGTATTTCAGATACCAGCAGGGCCGTCCATGGTGGACAGGTTTATTATTATTACATCAGTTGAAAACATCTTTATTACCTCAAAGTAGTAAACATAACAGTGAATATAAAGACTAAGACAGACTAGGGAGAAGGACTCAGAAGCCCACTTCTAAGATAATCAGCCATTGAAAACCCTGTGAATAGCAGAGAAGCACTGACAAACAGAGTGCTGGCTGACTCCGTGAATTGTGTTGTGAATGTATCTCAATAAAATTCCTGAGATTAAAAAAAAAACAGTGCTGGAATATGAGCCTCTCCATCCTGGAAGACATTCAAGAAATGACTAAGGAAGAGTTGCTTCCTCTAAGTAGAGTCAACTTTAATAATGGGCATGGAGTAAAGTCCCTGGGACCTCTTTTTGCTGATCTGGCCTGACTCAAAATGAGAAGAAATATAGTGCCTGCCACAATGAGCTCAAACATAAAATGATCATGCGTGGCACAGTGTTGGGTGGTGTTTTGTTCTGTTGTACACAGGATCACAATGAGTCAAATTCAACTCGACGGCAACTAACAACACACCAATATTGATTCTAGGCCCTAAGCTGATATCTTTCAAGATTTACTCCAATATGGCCAATATATAGCTCAGAGATTCCAGGGTTAAAACAATCCCTGTGTCTCTGGAGTTTATAATAAATATTACTAATGGGACATCCTGGAACCAGACCTGTTCTGTTCTAGAATAATATTACTATAATTTAAATACATCAAATTTTAAAAAGGCTAATGATAAAAAATAATATTAGCACATGAAATACAGCATAGAATATGGAGCATAAAGTCCATTAAGAAACCAATGAACTTTGGTTTCCAAAACATGTATTTTGGAAAACTGTCACTTAAAACATGCATTAGCTGAATAAACAGAAGAATGTACTACGTATTTATTATTATTACATCAGTTGAAAACATCTTTATTATCTCAAAGTAGTAAACATAACAGTGAACATAAAATCCTTGGAATTTATGGACTATAATTATAGTGTGCCTTTTTCTTTTTTCCTTCCTTCCTTCCTTCCTTCCTTCCTTCCTTCCTTCCTTCTTTTGTCATTTCCATCCACCCCCTCCTCCTTCTCCTTCTCTTCTTCCTTTCCTCTTTTGCAGTGCTGAAGATTGAACCTGGGGCCTCATACATGCTGACTTAACAACAGTGAATCACTTTTGCCTTAGGCCAAAAGTCAGACATAATCATTATCTCTATAGTTTTATATAAAACAAAAAACAAAAAGCCTTCATACAATTCATGTTTCTTGTTTTCATTTTCTGTGGTGCTGGTGACTGAACCCAGGGGTACCACCCTACCTCCCACACATGCAAAGCATCACTCTGCCAGTGAGCAAGCAACGTAATTTTTAAAACATGATGATTGTATTTATGAAGAAACTTTTTAGATGTGCAGTTTGTTGTTGTTGTTAGGTGCCATGCAAATCATAGTGACCACATATACAGCAGAATGAAACACTCCCTGACTCTGTGCAATGCCCGGTGCTATGTCAGCGTTTGTCTGCTATTCATAGGGTTTTCAATGGCTGATTGTTTTAGAGTGGTCTGCCAGGTCCTTCTCCCTAGCCTGTACCATCTGGTTTTCCCAGGCGGTCTCCCATCCAAGGACCAACCAGGCCCAACCCTGCTTAGCTTCCAAGATCAGACCAGGGTGGTATGTTTGCAGACTTAGATGTGCAGGTAGGGTATTAAATACAACCTATGTCCTCACCTGCAGAAACCAAAAAGAAAGACTGACCAAGTATGGCCCTTTTCTAAAATATGTATCAGTGTGCCCTGCTTGATTTTGCTAAATCTTTTCTTCAAGCATTTTTTTTTCTTTTAACTTGTAAATCTGAAATTCTTCCTTCACGGAGGTAAAACTATTTTGGTTCCACTGGAATTCTGAGATTTTAAGCAGTCTTTTTTCAGTATCACCCATACTTCCCTGTCCACATGGCACAGATCAGCCTACCTTCACACTAGGTCACAGCAGATTTTCACATCTCAGTGGGTCAGACAATCACCAGGCCCAAGGCACCATGGAGGACCACTGTGGAGTGACTACGGTGGCAACCGATGTTTTGAAGAAATGATCTTGAACTTCCAACAATATGGTGGACAGGCACGCTGATGTGAACTCTCCCTCCCTCAAATCACCATTATAACGAACAGGATTATTACCTTGTGGGGCATTGCCCACTGCTGGTCTCGCTCTGGCTGCAGGCCTCCAGTCAGACTCAGGATACAGCCACTGAGGATCCACTGGCTGGTGAGGGCTGCCAGAGAGCCCACCGCCTGGAAAGGAGCTTACGCTCACAGCACCTCTGAGAAGCCTTGAGAGAGGCAGGCTCAGAGATTTATGCCCACAATGGCTCCTCCCTTCTTGGCTCTAAAGGATGACTCCAACTCTCTGAGTGTTAGGCAGCTCTTTATTGTTGCTCTCTCGCACGGGTCGGTGGCATGGACCAGTCAATGGTGTGGACCTCTTACTCCCTTAGGACAGTCAATGTTGTAGACCCTGAATGCTCCATGTACCGTCCTTATATTCCCTAACCTGGTCAATCAGAGCTTGCCATGCTAAGTCAGGTGATCGGGACTTAGCCTATCAGGGAGGAGATGTAAATGAAGCATCCCAAAAGGAACCAAACAGGACTTGTTCCCTAATGGTCCAATGGGGGGCCTCCAGATAACTTGGAAATAACCAACCAGGTGTCGAGGGGTCTGAGGAGAGGAGGGAGACACCAGCACCATCCTGCCAAGTTCCCAGATGTAGGGCAGAGGTTATTGCCCTGGGAATGAGTCTCAGACCTCCAAGCAGGCCAGAGAGGCCTTGCAGCTAGCTGTCCCTCTAGGCAGTACCCTAAACTACCAACCTACCTACCTACACACACACACACAGACACACACACGGGCACGCGCGCACGCACATGCGCACACACGCACACACATGCATGTGTCTCTCTGTGAATGTGTGTGTATACGTATATGTGTGTGTATATATTTGCTTGAAAGAACACACCAAAGAGAAAGAGAGAACTTCAGACATTAGCGAAGACATAGTCTAACGTCACAGAGACTAAGAGAAGTTGCAGTCACCAATGGAGGCTCTAATGCATGAGTCTTTTCTGTCCTAGGGCATGAGATATACTCTTTCATGTAATATTACAACTGCACCTGAAATCTCTGCATATAGCTGCCCATATTATTTTTAAAAAGCTGAAAAACTTCACACTCCCATTAAGGCATACAGTACTGTTATGTTTTTTACCAGCATACAGAGTATTATGAGAAACCAAAAGGTCAAGACAGCATTGTATATGGATATTGAGTTCACATTCCTTTCTTTTTCTTTTTCTTTTCTTTCTTTCTTTCTTTTTTCCTTCCCTCTTTTCTTTTTTTCTGTCTTTCTTTTTCTTTCTTATTCTTTTTTTTCTTTTCATTTTTTTGCAGTGCTGGGGATGGAACCCAGGACCTTGTGCCAAGCACATGCACAACACTGTGCTAACATCTCCAGCCCTAGAGTTCACATTTCTATGAAGCACATAAGGCAGGAATTCCAATTGACAAATGAACATAAAATGGGTTTCAAATGAGTAAAAACCCTGGGATTCTGGTATAAGCAATGACAAGTGTTCTTTATAGTGCTCACAATCTATATGGATATTTATAGGCACACAAGACTCCCACAGACAATACAATCCTCACTGAACACGTGCTCACAATAAAAAGAGGCTACAAATTAAGTCTGTCTAAGATAATATAATAAAAGAGGAAGTGAAACCATAAAGAACATATTGAACAGTGTGAAGAAATAGGTAGAGGTAGAAAACAGCTCTATAGAACTTATAAAAATAAAAAATAATGAATGGGTACCTTCACATGAGTTCTCCCAGAAGTAGACTCTCAGGCAAAAATGCAATAGTTAGGAGTTTATTAGAGAAGTAAATGGAACTGCAGGCAAGGAGAAAAATGATACGGGGAGGGGAAGGCATCCAATAAGCACCTGCTGCCATGGTATTTTCCATAGCAGGAAATTACATGGGAAACCACTAAATGTGGTACAAAACAGGCTGGGGAAATGTCCTACCTCTGGGTATTTATACAGCAGCTCCTGAGAATAGTTGTGTGTGGGCTCGTGGAAGGTGTATTTATTTCCCAACTGTTTTAGCCCATAATTCCGGAGGGGAAAAAATGCAATGCTAACAGTTGAAAGCCATCCAGAAGATATTGATAGGTTCCAGGGAGATAAGTGAGCTACTGTTTCTACACTGAGTTAAGAAATAGCCTGAGACATAGCTAAAGGTAGACATTATAAACCGAAGGAAAGATCAAAGGAAATTCCCTAGAATGAAGGAGAAATTAAAAGACTTAGAGGAGCTGGGCATCCCAGCTGTAATCCCAGCGGCTTGGGAGGCGGAGCCAGGAGGATCACAAGTTTGTGACTAGAGAAAGTCTGCATAACTTAGCGAGACCCTGTTTCAGAAAGTAAAGAAAAAAAAAAAAGGCTGGGGGTGTAGCTTGGTGGTCCAGCACTTGCAAAGCATGCAAGCGCGAGGCCCTGGGATCAACCCCCAGTACCACAAAAAAAAAAAAAAAAAAAAAAGACCTAGAGGATAGACTAAGGACAATAATATGATAAATAATTTTCAGAAGGAAAGTACAGAGAGAAGAGAGCCAATTTATATATATAAACATATTTATAAATTCCTGAGAATTTAGTTTTGATAAAAGACATTAATCAACAGATAGAAGAATCAAATTCTCAAGAAAAATAAAAACAAGAGCAGATATAACGTAATGAAACTAGAGAAAACCAAAGAAAAATATTAATGCAAGCAGAGGGGATGATAAAAATGTATACACATATACACAAAAAAGAGTGATAATAAGAGGAATAGCAAACTTCTCATTAGCAACAATACGGATATAAAGATGATATGATCATGTTAATGAAACACATTAGGTTGTACATTAAAGATTTCCAATAAAAAAGATGATATGATTATGTTATCAAAGTGTTCAGGGAAAATAATATAAAATTTCATACCTAGCTTAACTATCATTCAGGAATGAGAACATAAACATATTTCAACCTCACAAAGATATAAGGGACTGGGGCTGTAGCTCAATGTGATAGCACTTGCCTAACTTGCATAAGACCCTGGATTCAATCCCCAGCAATGCAAAATAAAAGTAAGTGAAAAAGACATAAGACACTTTGCCACTCACCACCTTTTAGGAAAAAGAAAATATTACCTGATGAAAGCAGCATGATCCAAATACCAAGAATAAGCAAAGCCATTGCTATGCCTTGAGAAATATATTAAAAAAACATTAACAACAAAACCAATAATAAGCAAACACAATCATGTTAAGTGACTATTGGGAAGGGGTGGCAAAAACAAAGAGAAACTCCATAACGTCAAATAATGGAGAAGACTGCTTTTGCTGATAAGGAAGAGAAAGATGGAGGCAATTATTTCACTTCAGACTTCAAGTAAAATCTGAGTCTTCCTTAATATCCAAACTTACTCCGAAACTATATCAATCAAGACAGTGTGTTAATAAGGTAAGCAGAGACCACCAGATCAATAGAATAGAATTAAAACTCCAGAGAAAGGCTCTCACTCATAGTCCCTTGATTTTTGACCAAGGTGTCTTAATTAAATAGGGAAAGAAAAGTTGTCACGAAAAAGTGTTAGAACACTGATTACATTCTTTTAAAAATGTGTGATGCAAAGGGAAAAAATGATATTAGAGACAATCAATGTAGAAAGAGTATGACAACGCTGAAAGAGCAAGACAGGATGTTTATGTGTGTTTAGATGTGTCTTATGTTTAATCATGAGAAAACATTGTGAACAATTTCTTACCAATGAATTTGAAAATATGAAGCTGAAAATAATTTTAAAATGTATGTCACGTTGATTCGAGAAGAAAGAGAAAACCTGAATTTACCTGTAGTCATGAAAAAAACAGGATCAGTAAACATAAAACTATCCACAAAAATGGCATCAGAGCCAAATGATTTTATTGTTGTTGTTATTAAGTGCCGTTGAGTCGGGCTCAGAGCGAGCCTATGTGTAACAGGCAAAACAGTACTGTTAGTGCTTGTCTGCTATTCAGAGGGTTTTCAAAGGCTGATTGATTTTTGGGAGTGGATTGCCAGGTCGTTCTCCCAAGCCTACAGCACCTGGTATTCCCAGGAGATCTCCCATCCAAGGACTAACCAGGCCTGACCCTGCTTAACTTCTGAGATCTGATGGGATCGGATGCCACGGTGGTATGGCTGCAGGGGTAAACAATTTTAAATAGAGTTTTTAATAAAGCAAAGGTAAAGAAGAAAAGAAGATGATCTCTGTCTTTTATAAACTATTCCAAAACTTCTTGTGAGATGCCGTTGAGTCAGGTCCAACATTCATAGGGTTCTTAACGGCTGCTTGTGAGTGGATTGTTCCGTCCTTCTCCTGTTTTTGTGGTGCTGTCAGTCCAACCCTGAGGACACAGGTTTGATCTCAGAGAGTGCAGAGCAACACTCCACCAAATGAGCTAAACTCCAGCCAGTTCCAAAACTAGACAGTGGAAAACGAGCAAATTCCCCCACTTTATTTTATGAAACTAATATTGCCTTAATATCCAAATTGACAAAAGATGGTGTAAGAAAAATTATAGTTTAATCCCATTTATGAACATAGATCTAAAAACCCTAATGAAATATTATAGAAGTTAATTTATCATTATATTTTAAAAAGTAATAAATCATGAGAACCTCTGGGATACCCAAAGGATACATGAATCATTTAGCAATAGAAAAATCTATTAAAGTTACTTAACAAAATAACAAGTTAAAGGGGAAAAACTGATCAGATCTTCTTTAATGATTTCAGGAAAACAATTACTAAAATTCTAGATCTATTTGTGATTAGACAAACAGTAAATGGGGAATGAATTGTCCCATAACATGAAAAAGGATTCCTTAAAAAACAAAACAAAACAAAAAAA
>VMDO01040248.1:0-12064 GCA_007922755.1 Pedetes capensis | reverse complement strand
ATTACAAATGGATAAATAGTTCATATCCACAAAGAGTACTTAAATGTGAATGGAAAAAAAATAATGAGAAGAAAAACATAGAGCTTTTTTAGAGCTTTTTTAAATCAGTTAATAGAGGTCAATGAATTTAGGATTCAAAATAATTTGAACATTTTTACTTATGTAATGCTAAGTGACTGAAATAAAAATGAAGAAGAGAGTAGTGAAATCTGAATCACCTTGACTTACACTGTCAAGTCTTATTAAGTGAGGAAACTGTGTTGTTTTAAGAAACAATGAATGGAACCAGAGATTGACCAAGGAAGAATAGATTGAGACATCACCAAATATGTATTCTGGAATGAGCTATCTATAAGGTAAACTGGGACCTGGTTAATGGTTTACATATTGTATGCTGATGTTAAAAAAACATTGTTATACACAATTGTGAAGTTAATACTGAAGAAAAGATATTAATATATTAATAAAAGTAATTCTGTTAAAATCCATTTAAAAGCATATTGATTATCTTTCTAACCTAGCAGAGGTATAAAGGAAGACATTGATAAGGTAGATGAAAAAGATACATGAAAAAAATTCAGAAATGTATTTACTATAACTTGTTATGAGGGAGGCTCATGAGAAAGTACTGTGTACTAAAAGTCTATCGATAATATTTTAGTATTTTTTCATAATTTTTGCATGTCAGCAATTTCCAGAAATCTCAGTATATATCATAATCATCTTAAAAAGCTTAGAGTAACTTATTATTGACTTATTTGTCACTATAGCATGAAGTTTTTGTTATTACCAGTAACATTAAACTCTATTGTGGAAAGATTGGACAATATTGTTTATTTAATGATATCCTTAAAAAAAGAAGTAGTTCATTTTATTTTGCTGCTGCTGCTGCTGTTGAGGATCAAACCTGTGACCTTGCTCACACTAGGCAAGTGCTCCACCACTGAGCTACGTATCCACCTTTTAGTGATATCTTGACAGTGTGTTCATGATTGCTTTTCAGGATTTATCTGAAGAGATAAGTACTTTTAATCTCCTTTTCAGATTAAACCAGTTGGAGAAAAATGTGCTTGAGTGATCCACTGTGCATCTGTAAGTCTAATATATCAAGTTTCAGAACAGCAGAATTGAGTGTATTATAATCTATTCTCAGTTGAGTTTCTCAAGGGCTGTTTCTGCAGACAGAATAAATGATCTACTGCTGAATATCTTGAAACAAATATGGAGTTACAGTTTTGGTTATATACTTACTTGCACACATCAGCTCTGTTTTAATGGCATAGAATAGTATAATTTTATGTAGAAGAGTAGTATAAAATTAGAAAAAAAATTTATGAAGGAAAATAAACAATTGATGGACACTGTTGTGGAAGTGATACACTAATTTTATTTATAACATTGTAATTAGCTATCTTCTGCAGCCATAGCACTCTGGCATCCAATCCTTCTTGATCTTGGAAGTTAAGCAGGGTGGGCCTAGTTAGTGTTTGGTTAGGAGATAACCCAGGAATACCAGGTAATGTAGGCTAGGGAGAAGGAACTGGCAATCCACTCCTGAAACAATCAGCCATTGAAAACCCTATGAATAGCAAAGAAGCACTGACAACAGTGCCAGACCTGGCACAGTATCAGAGTTTTGTTCTGCTGTACATAGGGTCACTATGAGTTGGACGTGACTCAAGGGCATCTAACAACAACAATTAAGTATATATTATAGACATATTTTATGATGATTTTTGTCATTTCTTTTGCTATTTTAACATTAGTGCTAGAATTTCAGATATTTCTTTTTCTCTCTAAGATTGATTTTTTTAACTAACACATTTATAATTATACATACTTGAGGAGTACACTGTGATGTTTACATATATCTGTACATCATTTCCATATATTTATACATAATGTAATGATCAAGTCATTTGTTTATGATGGGATGATCCAGAATCCTATTTCTTAGCTATTGTGAAGCATACAATACATTATGGTACTGTAGCTATCCCACCATGCTATAGAACACAAAAACTTATCCTTTGGAACTATAACTGAGTCCCCTATTTCTACAATTTCCTCTACCTCTCTTCTGTACAGCCTCTATTCTATACCTCACTTCTATGAGAATAATTCTTCTAGATTTCACATATAAGTGAGTTTAGACAGATTCTGTCTTTCTTTCCCTGGCTTATTCTAACATAACTTCCTGCATAACTTCTCTGCTGGCAGAGAAGGGAGAAAGGAAAAGCCTCAGGCACTTTTGACTTCCAGGGGCAAACATCTGTGTTGGTGGTCTCCGTGGTCAGGAGGAGACAGTTCTTGCTTCATTGGTGATCAGATGCAGAGCGGGTTCTTTCCTTTTTGATGGTCGCAGCAGGGAGAGGGTTCTTTCCTCACCAAAGTTCTGGGCAAGAGAGGAGGAAATCTGTTTCCTCATCGGTGGTCCGGGTGAGAATGGGGTCTTTCCTTGTTGGTGGTCGAAGATCCTGGCCAAAAGGGTCGAGCTGTTTCCTTGCCTATGGTTTTGGGCGAGAGGAAGGGTGATGGTCTGAGGGAGAGGAAGGGGTTTTCTCTGTTGCCACAAATAACAAGATTTATTATTTCTATGACTCAAAGGCATACATTCCATTCTGTATGTATACCATATTTATTTTATCTGTGCTTCATCTAATGGATACTTAGGTTGATTCTATATCTTGGCTATTGAGATTAGTGCTGCAGATAACAGTGGAATGCAGATGTCACTTCAACATACTGTTTTTATGTCTCCTGGATATATACTCAGTGGAGAGATTCCTAGACCATTTTGTGGCCATATTTGTAAATTTGAGGACCCTCCTCTTGTTTTCCAGAATAGCAGTACCAATTTACATTTCTGCCAGGAGTGTATGAGAATCCCCTTTTCTTCACAACCATTCTAGAATATTTTGTCTTTTTTATATTAGCCATTATAAATTTATCTTTTGATAGTAGCCATATCTCATTGTGGTTTTAAATTCTAGTTCTTTGATGATTAGTGATATTGATCATTTTTCATAAACCCAATTTTTATGTTTTCATCTGAGAAATGTCTATTCAGGAATTATCCTGTTTTTAAATCAGATTATTTGTGCTTTTGTCTTTGAGTTGCTTGAGTACCTTATATAGTTTAGATACTGACTCAGATGTATAATCAGCAAATGTTTTCTCCCTTTTCTTGCAGATAATCGTTTCATTCTGTTTATTTCCTGTGCTGTGAAGAAGCATTTTTATTTGATATAACCCTACTTGTCTTTTTGCTTTTCTTGCCTGTGCTTTCATTGTCTTATTCATAAAATTCTTAGATAAATGTCATGGACCATTTTCTCCGTGTACTTATTTTTGATTGGGGTCTTACATTTGATTATTTTGCCCATTTTTAGTTTAATTTTTATATATGATGAATAAGACTCTAGTTTAATTTTTCATGTGAATATTCACTTTTCCCAGCATCATTTATTGAAAAGACCATCCTTTCTCGAGAGTATGTGTTTGGTATCTTTGTTGGAAATCAGGTGACTTTAAATGCATGGATTAATTCTGGAATCCCTATTGTGTTATATTTAGCCTGCATATCTATTTCAATGCTAGCACCATTATCTTTTGGTGACCATGGCTCTGTAGTGTATTTTGAAATTAGGAAGCATTATGCCTCCAGATTTTTCATTTTATTTGTTTGTTTTCTTTATTCATGGTCTCTTGGGGATTTATATGAATTTTTAAGATTTTTTTCTAAGATGAATGGTACTGGCTTTCATAGGAATTTTATTGAATTTGTAAATAACTTTCTGTGATATGGACATCTTAACAATATTGATTCTTCCAATCCATGAACACAACATGTCTTTCCACTTATTTGAGTACTCGTCTCAATGGCAATCTTCCTGCCGCTCCCTTCCAAGTGCTGAGATTATAGGCTGTGTCACAAAATGCACAGTTCTATCTCATTTTTTATTATATTTTTATTTTACTTTATACAATTTTTTTTCATTTTGTTTTGTTTTTTGGGGTACTAGGGGTTGAACCCAGGGCCTCACACTTGCAAGCTTTACAAGTACTGTACCACTGAGATGCACCCTCAGCACATTTTTTTTTTCACTTTTTGAGACAGGGTCTGGTCAAATTGCGCAGGTTGCCTCTGGTCTTGAACTTGCAATCCTCCTGCCTCTGTTTCCCAAGTCACTGGGATTACAGGTGTGTGCCACCGTGCCACACCCTATTCTTTTCTTTTTGATGCAGGGCCTTGCTATATATTACAGGCTGGGCTGGAACTTGCTATGAAGCCCAGCCTGGCATCAAACTTGCCATCCTCCTGCCTCAGCCTCCTGGGTGCTGGAATTCCATCTTTCCATGTCATTTCTAAATGAATATTTTATAGTTTTCATTGTGGAGCTTTTTTTTTAACCTTCTTGGTTAATTTTAATCCCATGTACTTATTATAGTTATTGAATATGGCATTGTATTTATATTTATTTTCAGATAGTTCACTATTCACATATAGAAAAGCTACTGTATTTCTATTGTGTCCTGCTACTTTATTGAAATTATTTATTCATTATACAAATATTTGAGTGGAATGAATATATATATATATATATATATATATATATATATATATATATATATATGTCATCTTAGCCTCAATCTTTTCTCTATCATGAAAACATGGAGAAAAGATTGAGATTGTTCAAGGTTTTACTTTACTTAGTTCAACAATTAACACCCACGGGAGAAGCAAGCAAATCAATAGACACCTTGCATTGGAAAAAGCTTTAAAGTATTGAAAAGTAAAGATGTCATATTGAGGAAGAAGTTGTGCCTGACTCATGCCATGGTTTTATCAGTTGCATCATATGCTTGTGAAAGTTGGACAGTGAATAAAGGAGATAGCAGAACAATTGAAGCTTTTGAATTATGGTGCTGCAGGTGAATATTGAATATACTATGGACCGCCAAAAGATCCAACAGAGCTGTCCTAGAAGAAACACAACCAGAGTGCTTCTCAGAAGTAAGGATAGCTAGACTTCCTGTGAGTTATTTTGGACATGATATCAGGAGGGACTAATCACTGGAGGAGGACATCATGTTTGAGAAAGTGGTGAATCAGTGAAAAAAAGGAAGATGCTCTAACTAGTTGGATTAACACACTGGCTACAACAATGGGATTATGCATAAAAAAGAACCTGTGTATGGCACAGCATCTGTTAGTCTTTCATTCTGCCATACATAAGGTTACTATGAATGGGACCCAACTCAATAGCACTTAACAACAGCAGCATATCTGCAAAGACAAAAACTTTGACTTCTCATTTCCAGTATTATGTTGCTTATTTCTTACCCTCGCCTGTTTGCTCTGGCAAGGATTCCCACTGTTATACTGAATAAAAGTAATGGAAGTGGGCATATCTGTTTTGTCTCAGACATCAAAGGACAAGTTCTCAACCTCTTGCCATTCAGTATGGTATTAGTTGTGGATTTCTTATACATAGCTGTTATTGTGTTGAGACCTGATTCTTCTGTACATAATTTGTTGTCATGTACAGAAGAATCAGGTTGTCATGTTGGCATGACATATTGGCATGACAACCTGATTCTTCTGTACATGGCAACAAATCATAATGTTGTCATGTTGAATTTTATAAAATATTGTTTATAATGTTGTCATGTTGAATTTTATAAAATATTTTTTCTACATCTATTGTGATGATCATATGATATTTTTCCTTGAGTCACTTACTGTGATATATCATATTTATTGATTTGTATATGTTAGAACATCCTTGTGTCTCCTGGATGAGTTCCACTCAAAAATGGTGAATGATCTTTTTAATGTGCTGGTGAATTTTGTTGACTAGTATTTCGTCAGTGAGTGAACAAATCATTTGAAGTATGAGAAAAGTTAATTGACTTACAAGTAGAGTCATCATTTATTTGTAAAATCAATATTTATTGTAATGTTGATTAGAATTAATTTTCATTTCTGTTTCAGTCATCCATAAAACTGTATATGAATTATATTAAAAAGAAAAATAAAATAACTCAGTGTCATAAACAATTGACTCAAACAGATGCTACTTATTGAAATATATTTTCCTTAGTTGTCTCATTAAGACATAGGCCTGTCAAGACAATAATTTCAATTAAAATGTAATTATAGTTTCTTGAAAAAGCAAAGTTAAAAAGAATTGTTAGTTGTTCTTATACACTTAGGTTTTATTGAATTCCATGAATATTTTAATGTGACCTACCACAATAACTATTATAAAATATATAGCAAGTAATAGTAGTTTCTATAATGCTGAAAAGAAAACCCTACAGCTAGATAATAGGCTGAAGACTGAGAAACAAAAAATCTGAGTCTGAGTCCTGTATGATATAAACTTGCACCTGAATTTTTCTCTTTCTCCATATTTTTAAAGAAAAACATGAAACGTAATAATGAACATAACTGACATTGGCCTAAGCAAAAATTATACTATATTCAAATAAGGAAACTTCAAAAGCATATCTTCAGTCTAAACAATTTATTTCTTATTCCTTTATTTCACAGGAAAAAAAGAGAAACTTCCAACATATTGCATGTGGACTAATGGTATAGCTTTCTAATTGGTTTCTTCCTCCCAATTTGAAATAGTCTTCCTCACAAACATAATATGTTCTCCATACCAAAGTGTGATTTTTAAAAACAGGCATATGTGGTGAGATTCTTTCAAGAAAAACTCCAAAGAAAAGCCCTCAGAGTAAAATACAAACCTTTGATTCTAACTTGTGTGTCAATCCTGCCCGTTAATTGGCTATTGAACCTTACTGTGCTTTACTTAACACTTCTCCCATCTTTTCTTCACTCCAGTCAGATCGTCCTTTCTGCCATTCACAAACACCTCACAAAAGGTCCTAGATCAAGGACTCTACACTTGATTTTTCAGCAACATGAAATATCCTTCATCCTGATATTTTAACTTTTTGGTCCCTTATTTCATGTCTGAAATGTCAAGTCTTTCTTGTATTTAAAAAAAAAAAGAAACCAGTCTCCCTCTAAGGCTATTCCCCTGCCCTAGTTAGTTTTCGTTAGGTGTCTCGTTAAGACATAGATCTGTTAAGACAGTAATTTCAAGTAAAATTTAATTATAGTTTCTTTGAAAAAGCAAAATTAAAAATGTTACTTGCTCTTAGAATTTACTGAAGTTAAATGTATATTGGGCTGAGGTTTAGCTAAGTTGGTAGAATGCTGCTCTGCACTCTCCAAGGACCCAGGTTCAATCCCCAGCACTACAAAAATGTGAGAACGATGTGGCAATCCACACCTGAAGCAATCCCAAAACAATCAGCCATTGAAAACCCTATGAGGGTGTCTATGAGTGGGACCTGACCTGATGTCACCTAACCCAATGTCATTGTATATTTACTGACTTTATGGCTCTCCACTGGTATTAATTTAAACTCATAACAGGAACCCTGCAACCATACTACCCTGGTGTCTGCTCTGCTCAGACCGTGGAAGCTAGTCAGGGTAGGGACTTATTAGTCATTAGATAGGAGTCATCCTGGGAACACCAGGTGCTACAGGCTATGGAGGAGGACCCAGTAGCCCACTCTCATAACAATCAACTATTGAAAACCCTATGAATAGGAAACTAGGATAATATAACCCATAAATGCATACAAGTTTTACTAAATATTAATCAAATTGTAAAGGTTCAATAAACTTTGTAAGTTGATGAAAGTGTAACCAAAAGTGATATAATAGCTGCACAATGGAAAAAGCAACTCTGGATCCCACCAACAATTATCAATAAAGGGCGAAAATAAATAAAAGGAAAACCCCATGAATATCAGAGACCACAACACAGTGTTAAGGAGTGTTTTCTGTCATACATAGGGTTGCTATGAGTCTGACCTGACTCGACAGCACCTAACAACAACAAATCTAAGGAACTATCTTTCTGTAAATATCAAAATATCCACTAACCATAATATCTTAACCAACATATGGTGAGAACTCAAAACATTTTGGTCAACAAATGAAATGTTTATTAAGTGATAATGATTACTTTTTCCCAACACTAAATTTCTTAAAGGAATTTTCATGTGGAAGAATAAAATGTTTTCAGGACCTTCAATAATCTACTAAGTGATAGAACAGAATGTTTTGTAAAACAGTTTATGGTCTATCATGGTACCAAGTTATAATTGTAAAGCATGATTTTGGAAAAGGTGAGGTACTGAGGGAAGGACATTCAAAACAATGAGATCCTAATTGCAGGCTTGTAGAATTTCAGTTTGGTCTTTGAATAATAAATATACTAAAAGAATGGATGAACATTCTCTTTATACACTAGCCATAAGTTTCTCCCAACAAACTTTTGATCAACGTTTGGCAATAAAAAAAATTTGAGGTAACATTTTGTTGCAAGGACTTGAGAGTTTTAAATACACCATTAAGCCTATACAGAGAAGGAAATAAATAATAAATCATAGAAATATATATTATTTAAAATATTATTATAGTTTTGATGAGTGAAACTCAAACTTAAAATGACTTCTACCTGCTTAATTGTCTACTACAGTTAAGAGTAGTCCTGGTAGATTTTAGCTGGTCTTTCAACCTCAAAGAGAGCTATCTTTTAAAGTTAGAAGTTTAAAGTGATGAGTTAGAAGACTAGATCCACTTTAAATAGTTCTTTATTCCATGTTGGAACTATCTCTGAAATTTTCAACTTGGTCTTTTTATTTTACTTTATTATTTAATTTATTAAGTACTTAATTTTTATTTTTAAATTTTATTATTTTTTGTGTGGTATTGGGAGAGGTCGAACCTAGAGCCTTGAGGACACTTTGCAAGCACCCTAGCATTGAGATGCCCTCCATCTCCTTCTCGTTTTTATTTTTTACCTTGAGATAGAGTCTTACTAAGTTTCACAGACTGCCTCTGGCCTAGGCGATCTTCCTATCTCTGCCTCTCAAATCCACGGAATTAAAGGCCTTTGCCACCTTGCCCAGCTAAACTTAGTCTTAAAAGTCCCTCAGTCTAAAAAAGGGAGAAGGACATGGCAATTCACTCACTCCCCAGGCAATCCTGAAACAATAAGCCATTGTAAACCCCATGAGGGTCACTATGAGTCAGGCATGACTCAGTGGCACCTAACAACAATAATCTAAAAAGAGTCTCTAAATTCATTAATTTAGAAATATATTTTAAATTTTGATGTTAGAAAAATAAACTTAAAATGTATAGATTTTATGAAAAATCATATCACTCCTTCTACTTTTGCCCTTATAGTGATAAATAGAATAGATATATATGCCTCATCTATATTCAAATCATTTTTAGTATATACAATCCCTAAAGATCATGTTTATTATGACCAAATTTGTTCTTATTCTGGGAAAAAAAGAAGAAAACTCCCCACGTGTCTGTGAGCTTATGATGCTGTGGGTGGCTTGCATGTTGCTGTGATGCTGAAAGTTATGCCACCAGTATTTCAGATACCAAGAGGACCACCCCTAGGGCAGAGGCTTCAGCTGAGCTTCCACACTAAGATACACTAGGGAGAAGGACCCTGCAGCCCACTCCCAAAACAATTACCCATCGAAAATCCTATGAATAGCAGAGAAGCACTGTCAAATATAGTGCTGGAAATTGAGGCCACCTGGATGGAAGGCACCCAAGAGATGACTGGGGAAGAGTTGTCTCCTTGAAGTAGAGTTCACCCTAATGATTATGATGGAGTAAAGCCCCCGGGCCTTTCTTTGCTGATGTGGCACAATTCAATCTATCCAAACTCTGATGTGCTTGTTACACAAGGGGAGAAGAAGCATCATGGCTGCAACAGTAGTCTTAAACATAAAAAGAGATGCATGGAATAGTGTTGGGTATGTCACTGATGGTCACTGAGTCGGATCCAACTCGAGCGCATATGTCAACATAACAAAAAGAAAACTGTCATATTTTCTTTTTTCTCATACAGCCCTGATGCTGAGTTGTTCAAAGCTGAGAAAGTAATAGTTTGGAATGTATTCTGTTAAAATGATTATACTCTTATATCTCCATTGGATAGAGAATCCAAAGGTTTTCTTCATGTAAGTCATTCCTCTTACTTGGAAAATAATCAAGAAACATTTAATGATAGATCTCAATTCAAATAGAAAATTGTATTAAGATATGATGAAAATATTATAAACAATTGTTTTAAAAATTTTAGAATTAATTTTATATTTCATTAGTGTTATTTTAAGTGTTAAATATTTTTAGAGTTGACAAAAATATTGAAAATAACTCTATAGTCATTTTGTTATGTTTTAAATAATTTTGTTGTTTATTTGTTATGATGGTCAATGTAACATCAATTCCATGAGCTATATCACAAAAAGGGGAATTCTGTTCAAAAGTTGGTAACGTGTACACCATATTTCATGTTTTCGACATCAACACATATTAGAATATTATCAGAAGTTGTATAGATACAACAAAATTCAAAAGCAGACAATTGTTTCCTGGAAGAAATCATCACTGAAAACCAAAATAGATAATGGAGATAAAGAATCTCTCTATCACACATATGAAAACATGAATAAACACAAGCTTGATATAAAGCTTCATCTCAGAGATGAAAATCAAATAATTCTGCAGTCTAATGAAAATACATATTTAAAATGCATAGCTAGTAACATAACTGTTTTTTAAATCTCAGTTGGTACGGTGCTGTGCTGTGCTTTCTGAGGCTCTGGGTTCAAATTCCCTGCCGGCAAATATGAGAGAAGGATCTGGCAGCTCACTGCTGTAACAATCCCGAAAACATCAGCCATCAAAGCCCCCAGTTTTGATTGATGGTCAAGAAGATGTTGGAAAAGGTTCATTCAGCTAGTTGGCAGCTTGTGACAAAGAGAAACACCATGATCTTAGAAAAGGCTCTGAAAAGAGTGACTGGCAGAATCTGGACTGCAGTGACTGAGTGTCTATGAGAAATCTTCATCCAAATACTACACAGAGTCTTAGAGGAACAAGTGGATGGCAGCTTTGGGAAGAAACAACCTGCTAATAAACAAGCACTCAGATTTGGGTATTTCAACTAAATGTGAGCCACTCGTATGTGATCACCTTTCAATAAGTACAGACCAGGATATATCATTTAAAATTTGCAAAATAAAGGCATTCTTAAGGAGAAGGTATACAAGGGAAGGACATGGCAATCCACTCCCAAGGCAATCCTGAAACAATCAGCTACTGAAAACCCTGTGAGGGTCCCCATGAGGTGGCCTGATTTGACAGCACCTAACAATAACCACAAGGAAATATAATATTTCCCATAAAAACTACAAAAATGTCCGAAAACTGCAAATCTTGACTAAAGGTAATGTGGGTAACATGACAGCTTGTCTAGTGAAAATGTTAAAAACACAGACAATTCAGAGGCATCATGGTACTGAAATAGAGAGTAGAAGGTGTTGATAGTAAATTCAGACTAGCGTAAAAAAGGACAACCGGGTCTGTAATATAAACTATATCTGTCAGGAGAGCTAATGAACACACTAGTGCCAATGCTAAAGGCAATATTGCTCAAGGTATGAATCCAGAGAAAAATCAATTTTAAATAAAATAAAATTATCAAATAAAATATCAGTTATAATTTTGATATAGCTGGAGACTGAATAAATTTGTTAGACATATAGCAGATAAATTTTCTTACATGAATGAAAAGATTAACAGCAAAAGCAAACTGATAAAAAACAAAAGCTATATCCTTATGATCCAATAATTGTTGCTCTTGTTAGGTGCTGTCAAGTCAGGTCTGACTCATAGGGACCCGATGTAAAACAGAAAGAAACGCTACCTGACACTGTACCATGCCTGGCACTATGTCAGTGTTTCTCTGTTACTCATAGGTTTTCAATAACTATATAATATAAATTCCATATGCCAATAAATAGCACCTATTTGAATTAATCTTTATCTCTACTGCATAAAACATAATATTTGCAGACATATCTCCATAATAAAGATCCTTCTTTATTTCTATATTTCTCTATTTATACATTTATCTATCCATATGTATAT
>VMDO01040246.1:0-12070 GCA_007922755.1 Pedetes capensis | reverse complement strand
TAAATGTCCATACATTACTGGACTTATTCAAAAGTGCTACCAATAGGTGAATCTGTACAAAATCTGTACAAAAGTGTTCTTCATATTTTTCTTATTCTTGAACCTTTCTCATACCACTGAAATATTTTCCAAGTACATTAAATTATAAAAACATAAAATATAAAATAAAATTATAATAAGACAGCAATTATTAATATTACTGAGTACGAGGTATGTGGTATAGTAAGTTCTTGGAGAATATTATCCTAATTAGTTATCATAACCCTCTGAGGGATTCCTTTTGCCCTCTGTTTAAAAATGTAGCCATTAAGTTTAGGGGAACATTGAGTGGAAAATATTAAAAACTAAATGGATTGGAATTTCTTAACTTTACACACTTCTGCTTATTTTTTTTAAATTATATAAGCCAGTGGCTTTAAACCATTTGTCTCAGGCCAGTGCACCCATGCACACACATACACATACAACTTTTGTATTCTTTTAAGATTGTTAGATGAAAACCCACAGTTCAGAATAAAAAGAACCTGAAGGACCAGAGGCTACAGCTACTCTGCCCTCCATTTATTGTCTTTTCCTTCAATTGCCTCACAATGAATTGCTTATTTCATTTACACTACAAGTCAAGGATATTTCTTATTTTAAATTTAACTTCACTGGTAATGTCTGTGAGCAAACAGTCATGAAGAGCCCCACAAAGACGTGAAAGGAAAGCAAATTCTTAGGATGGACTTCAAATTATCCTTGTTGAGTTCAACAGTGTTCTCATAAAGGTTCTTTAGAATCAATGTAATTAAAAAGTATCAAGGTCTTTCTGCTTTGTATCTGCACAAGTTTGGTGGAAACCTAACTTTGTGTACCAATAAAACATTTTCAGGAGAAAGGAAAGTTATGAAATTCTTTTTCCCTCCCTCCCTTCCTTCCTTCCTTCCTTCCTTCCTTCCTTCCTTCCTTCCTTCCCTCTTTTCTTTCTTTCTTTCCTTTTTTTATAAAATGTTGTTGTTGTTGTTGTTGTTAGGTGCCATCGAGTTATGTTCAATTCATAGCAACCCTCTCAGGGTTTTCAGTAGCTGAAAATAGTTACTCAGAAGTGCTTAAACAGTAAGTAAAATATACTCTTCTTCAAATGCCATCCTAGAAGCAAGTAATAAGTCCTAAACTAGACCTAACAATAACTTTAGTGCTTCCCCTAAATGCAAATAATGAGAAATTACCCTGAATAAGTCACGATTTTGTTAAGTTAAACACCATATCACGATGTTCTAGTACTAGTCATCTACTTCACAGGTATTTCTCATAACTTGGTAATTATTTCAAATTCATATCTCCCTGTTTTATCACTGTTAGATATTATGGGCAAAATAATTATCTTGGTACAACTTTGTCCAAGTCTAATGTAGCATAATGAGGTAAATAGATCTTTAAACTGTATAAGATTTTGAGAGTCAGAGAGTCAGGGTCAGCACATAGTTCTAGAGACAAGACCTTAGGAAAGAGAGATGCTCTGTATGTTGGATTGCAGTGCTTGTCAACATGACAGGACTTCCACACACACACAGAGACTTAGGTCCCAACTTCTACTTTACTTTTCAGTTATCCACCCAAAGCAGGCAACTACCTGTTTCCTGAGTACCTTATGTTATTGTTGGATCTCGCAAATTCAGTTCTTCTTTTTGGTTGACATTTGCTTCATATTTTCTTGGTATTTCATCTTTGGTGCTCTTATTTTCAATTTTTGTGTCCTTTTCTTTAGTGTGTAATAAAAGTTGTTGGCCACTTAAATATCCATAAGGAGTCTCTTCTTTTCTTTTAAAAAACAAGATGAAAACCACAAAAAATTGGGTTCAGGTTTGGGTGTGGGTTCAATATGCCAAGATTTAGAGTGTTCAGGTTTGGTTTGGGTTAGGTTTTAACCTATGCATAGATAGCAGGGCTTCACACGGTCCCAGACCTGAACTCTAGCCCCAGGCTGATTCGAGTACTTTCTTTAATTTTTCTGAACCTGAACGTAAACCTGAACCCAGTGAAAAAGTGGGCGCAGGTTCAGTCGTGTGTGTGTATGTGTGTGTGCGTGTGTGTGTGTGTGTGTGTGTGTGTGTGATTAGCTATTTAAAAAGTGAAAAAAAAAAAAAAGAAAAGAAAACACCACTGAAAAAATTTTGTCTATACATTGGATTAAAATCTTGAACCCAAACCTGAACCAAACCCAAATCCTCTCAATTTTAACATATTGAACCCACACCTGAAACTGAGCCCAACTCTTCATAGGTTTAAAGGTCTGTTGGAAAATGTTTCTTCTAGTGTAATTGCTGCCGTAATAGGACTTAATTTGTCACTTTTTCCTTTATTGGCCACTTACTGTACTCAATTTTATTCATTTTATCTTACTTTTCAGGAATTCATAATTTTGTGACAGTTAAGTAAATTAAACAACTTCCAAAGATCAATAGCCCCATATATTTTTTGCGGGGGAGGTACTGGGCGTTGAACCCAGGGCCTCGAGCTTGCATGCTCTGCAAGTGCTGGACCACTGAGCTGTACCCCTAGCCCATTTTCTTTTTAACTTTTTTGAGGCAGGGTCTCACTAAATTACGTAGACTGCCTCTGGTCTCAAACTTGCGATTCTCCTACCTCTGCCTCCCAAGCCTCTGGGATTACAGGGGTGTGCCACCATGCCTGGCTTAATAGCCCCATTTCTTAGTTCAGTATCTGCACATTAAAAATTCAAATAAACAATAGTCGAACACAGAGGACTTAAAAAACAATGTGGCTCTTTGTGGCAACTTTCTTTAAAGGTGTATCACTAGACTGGCAACCAATTTCTCCTGACATAAATTCCTATTTGAAAACCTTTCTCTCTTTGATAAGCTTGCCACACATTGAGCTGCTAAAAATTCTCTGATCCTTTCTCTTTTTGCCTCCACAGGCTCGATCTCACTCCCCGCACACAAATACATCAAAGCCACACATAGCAAGTGCCTTTGAATCACATTCCCCTGTTCCCTTTTTCTTTCCCTCTGAACTAAACTAAACACACTGAGCTTCTAGCAAGTGCTCAGACATCCATGCACTACAGGGCCTTTCCAGAGAAGTCTAATTCATAGAAGATTGAGTTGTTGTTTGGAAATATTACCATCCCCTGAATGGAGAAATGTAGTTTCTTGGCCTTTTGAGCACAGGTTTGATCATGTACTTCCATTAGCCAAAGAAATAGTTACAAAATCAATGTGAGTCATTTTAGGGAAACTGGGTTTTCTAGTGAGTTTTTGTTTGTTGTTTTGTTTTGTTCATTACTGGAGGTTGAACAGGGGCCTTCAGCATCCTAGGCAAGTGCTCTACCACTGACCTGCACCCAGGCCCCATTTATTTATTTACTTACTTATATAAATAAATATAGACAGACAAGTTCTCATTAAGTTGCACAGATGGCCCCTGGCCTCAAATTTGCTATCTTCCTGCCTCAGCCTCCCAAGTGTCTGAGATTATGGGCTGGTGTCATGGCCCCTGGCTGTGGCAGCTATTATATGAGCTGTAGTGAGGAATGCCCATTATTACTTGTTTAACCACGATGGGCAATATGCCTACAATGAAACTTACCATAAGTGAGAAATTAATCTTTTCAGCTATAAGGTATTAAAATTTGAGTCAGTAGTTTACAGTTTAACAAAGCACTGCTTGATCGATATATTCATCCTTCTCTCTGCACGATGCTGATGCAATTATCAGTATTCCTAAAATAAATAAGATAGTGTGCCTGGCACACAATCCGGGAGTGTTTCATTCTGTTGTACATAGGGTCACTATGAGTCGGACCCGACTGGACAGCACCTAACAACAACAGGATATTGGGGGAGTTAAATATAAAACTGACTGTGAAAAATCTTATACTATAAGTACCAACAAACAACAGGAGAACGTACAATTAACTCTGTTAGAGAAAATTAGGATAACCTCATGGAGGCAGAGTTTAAAGCAATTAAATAAGCTAATCTACTAGAAAACTTTGAACAAGGTACACAAAGTAAGCAAGGAAGAACTAGCCACATGTTGGCAAAATATTTATAATAAAAATTAGGACTTTAGAATTTGACACATGGAAAAGATTAGTATTAATATTACAGCACGCCATTGGCTATATTAAATGTTTTTGTTGGTTTGGTTTGGTTTTGTGATTTTCTGGTTTTTTAAATTTGTTTTTCTTTCTTTCTTTTTTTTTTTTTTCCTTTTCTTTTGTTTTTGTTTTTGTTTTTGTTTCATTTTCCTGGTTTTTTGAGGCTTGGTCTCACTAAGTAGCCCAGGCTGGCCTTGAACTCATGATACTCTTGCCTCAGCCTCCTCAGCACTGACAATACAATTGTGCACTGGATTAGTTTTTAAAGAATAAAAATTTCAAAAGGACTTTGCAGCTGAACTGGAAGCACATGACTCATACAGCAAGCAGATTCATACCAATTTCAGTTGAAAGGGATAATTCAACCAAAGAGACACAGAAGAGAGTATAGTTTCTGTCACTGCTGTAACAATTTATCATAAATTTGGTAGCTTAACATAATGTAGATTAGCTGTCTGCGAGTCTGTAGGTCAGAAATTCAAGACAGACTCCAACAGACTAAAATCAAGGTGTTAGCAGGGCTGTGCCCCTCTCCATGGGCCTTGGAGGAGCTCATTGTCTTGCCTTTTCTAGCTTTAGGAGTACTCTGCTTCGCTTGGTAGATCTTTCCTCAATAAGTAGGACCAGCAATTTTGGTCTGAATTCTTTTCACTTCCCCATCTTACTGACTCCACCTCCAATTCCTTTCCCAAATTTAAGGGCTCTTTTCATTACAGTGCATCCACTTGCATAATCCAGGATAATATTCCTATTTTAGAATCAGCTGATTGGCAAGTATACTTCCATTTATAATTTTAATTCCCCTTTGCCACATAAACTAACATAGTAAAACGATCCAGGAATAGAAATGTAGTTGTGGAGAGGCACTGCTCGGCCTCCCATAGGAAGTCATTTGCTTTCCAGTAAGTACTGAGATTGATGTAATAACCTGCCTCCAGGAGACACAAGTAGGAACAGATGTTCTGGGGAACTGCAAGCAATGCCCTCTCCTGTGTTCTTCAAGGTGGGCTCTGTAACCCCAGCGAAGGCCCAGTAAAGATCTTGGCTCTACTGCCCTTGAACATTAAAAATGAAATGAATTTCTGTCTCAGACTTCAGCACCAAAAGCTTTGCTGATGTCATTCTGATTAACCACCAAGGTTTGGTTATTTCTGGATCCTTGCCTCTGAGAGCATCTACATGAATGAGTGCCAGCTCTCCCCAGGACTGAGCCCTTCCTGCAGAAAGATCACACATTGTCACTGCCACCGTTAGCCTGCTGGGGCCAACTGCAAATCAAAACCTTCATTTTCGACCTCTATCTCACTTTGGAAGAGAACTGAAGATCTATGAAATGAAGTACACTAGCAGGATGAAAGCAGTAAGAAACTTCTCTAAAACTATTAGATGTTATTATTAGTATCCATTTCTGAAAATATTGTTGCTGTTGCTAGTTGCTGTCGAGTCAGTTCTGACTGATAGCGACAATCACAGGGATTTCTTACATTTTCTTATTGGAAATTTTTAATGTACACCTTAATGTGACTCATTCTGACATGCTTTTCATTGTGACATTTCCATATATGCGTTTTGTTGAACATTATACAGATAAGTTCCCCTTTACCCTCTTGTGCATTTCTTCCCCCATCCTACCCACCCACCAGACTTCTCTTCCATTTGCTTGTCTTTTTATGGTAATATTTTTCTATATATCCTTGGGTTCCAATTCTGTTTAAGATAGAAACTTTTTCTGTAGTGAACTTTCTTTTTACATTGTCAGTACTATTACATGAATTTTCTAGTCCATCTATAATAATTCCATTCTTAGCTTTTTTTAAATTATGTTCTGACCTTTGCATAGGATTTTTTTCCTTCTTATAATTTTGATTCAGCTGCCACATATGGTGAGAACATGTGGTATTTCTCTTTCTGAGCTTGTGTTCGTTCACTTAACATAATTTTCTTCAATTCCATCCGTTTTGCTGCAAATGGCTTATTTCATTTTCTTTTTTTTTTTTTTTGATTGCTGAGTAGTATTCCATTGTGTATATGTATGATAGTTTTTTTTATCCATTCTTCTGTTGATGGGCACTTTGGTTGATTCCATATCCTTGCTATTGTGAAAAGTGCTGCATTAAACATGGAGGTGCAGGTGTCTCTCCTCACAAGATTTTCAATGACTGATTGTCTCAGGATTGTGTAGGGAGTAGATGGCCACATCCTTCTTCCATTTTTTGCAGTGCTGGGGATTGAACCCAGAGTCTCAGATCATAGTTAATTGCAGTTATAAGAAAGAATCCAGGAAAAGTGAGGAGAATTAACATATAAATTATATTGTTGTATTTGCATCAGGTAAAGTGGTTTAACAAAATCAAGACAAAAGATTTGCCTTAGCCAGGTACAGTGACTCATGCCTATAATCCCAGGGACTCAGGAGGCAGAGGTAGAAGGGTAACAGGTGCAAGGCCAGAGGCAGCCTGTGTAACATAGATGCTGTCTCAAAATAAAAAGTAAAAAATGAGCTGGGAGAACAGCTCAGTGGTAAAAGTGCTTACAAAGCTTGTGTGAGGCCTTGGGTTCAGCCACTCAGTACTGAAAAAACAAAAAGAGCTCCCTTAGACTTATTAGATATATCCTAGATTTATTGCAATGTGATTTGCTTAATTATTAACTTATTACCCACTCAGGTTTTTATATTAACACCCTTACAAACCACTATGAACATTTTATTAAATGCTTACGAGGCCTTTTTGGATGAGGGTTCAATTAAAGTGGGGAAAGTACAAAAGGACATGCTAGATAATTGGATAATTTGTGGAGTTAGCAACATACACAGCAAGACCCAGCCAACATGACCACAAAGATGAGGTAACGAAAGGCAGGTTCTTTAAAGACATAGTTTTGGTGGGAGTTTCAAATCAAACTTTTTATTACTGGGACAGACAAAAAATAAAGGAAGGAACAGGGAAGAAGAGGAAAAAGGTAAAAATTTTAGAAATCAGCTTTCATGTCTAGATCAATGAAACCTAGCAGTGGAACCTAATTCAATTAATTCTTGAATGAAGGTGAAATATGTCCTGTGTATTGGCACAAATTCTTCACTTGACCATTATAAACATTCCCATGTTGCTCACACAGGAACCTTAGGATACAGTTGGCTCTCCCTTGTATTACACTTTACAGATAATTACACCTTCCATGAGATATCATGTGTACTATATTTTATCGTACTCCAGGTGAACTCTAACTACTTTATATACAGTAAGACCATCTTTTTTATTTATTCTGTATTTCTCTAGAATCTCACTTGCCTCTTTCAATATAGAATAATCATGAATTCCAAACCATGGGGTATAGTTTTATAATAACTGCAAAATTTGTTTGCATCTCTTGATCATTTGGTGCAAAATCTTTAATTTTTTTCCTTCTAGTTTCTCAGAATTTATTTTTGTTTGATCTAGGTTTTTGTTGCATTTTAGCAAGGGCATTAAAAATCTTTTTTTCCACCTTCTGTTATGTTTTTACACACAAAATCTCTGTCTACAATCATCTTCAAAGCACAGTTGTACATATTGAACAGAAGTTAATGAGAGCTTCTAGATATATTTTACTACTTGATAAAGTTAGGTAAAAGGAGATGAAGAAACACTTTTCATTTTAAAAAAATAAAGAAAATTAAAAAATGAATGAACAACACTCAAAAGAATAATAAGAACAGAAAGCACTTCGTTCCTCCCACTGTGTCTTCTTTCACTGTAATTCCTGGTTTGTAAAACACACTGTGTCATCACTTCCCCAGATTCCTGTCAGCTTCTCTCCCAATTCTCCCCCTTACTTGGCCTCAGGACTCTTTTGTCCCAGGCTGTGGCACATGCCTGCAGTCCCCATGTCTTGACTTAAGATGCTGACCTCTCCTGGGTCACAGTTTCAAGGCCAAGGAGAAGTTCTGTCTCAAAATGAAAAAAAAGGGCGGGGGGCCTACAGCATGGCTGAGAAGTACTGCACATGGCTAGCATTGCAAGGCCCTGTGCTCAACTCCCCAGGAATGAAAAAAGGAAAGAAAGAAAAGAAAAACAAAAGAAATATCGACCAATTTGCCAAAAAAAAAAAAAAAAAAAAAACAGTAGGCACATTTTAAGTGATGACTGTGTATTACTTTTCAGAGTTGAATTGAATTATAGTAGCAATGTGTGCTTGCAGCCATAGCCCCCTGGTATGGGATCCCAACAGATCTTAGAGGCTAAGCAGGGCCTGCTTAGTCCTTGGATGGGAGACTGCCTGGGAACACCTGGTGCTACAGGCTTGGGAGAAGGACCTGGCAACCCACTCCCAAAAATCAATCAGCCATTGAAAACCCTATGTACAGCAGAGAAGCACTGACAACAATGCCGGGAATGGCACAGCATCAAGGAGAGTTTCATCTGTTGTGCACACAGGGTAGTTACGAGTCAGATCTGATGCCACTCGATGCACCCAACAACAGCAAGGTGCAGCAGGATGTTCATCACCATGCATTCTTCAACAGCACAATGGGAAGTTTTCGTCATCCTAGGATTTGTATACATATTTTGGCACCCTCTGTATGCTTGAGTAACATAAGAAAAACATATTTTAAGTGGATCTGGATCTGTATTTACATAGATAATAAATTAGTGTATGTATGTTATATAATTTGAAGACTACAGAAAAAATCAGAAGGAAGAAAATTATAGATTTGTGTATCTTCTATCCTCCACATGTCTATTAGCTTGTCATGCTGTGAGGGCTTGTGTGGTGCTGTGATGCTGAAAGCTATGCCACCAGTATTTCAGATACCAGCAGGGCCATGCATGGTGGACAAGTTTCAGCTGAGCTTCCAGACGAAGAAAGACTAGGGAGAAGGATCTGGGGCAGCCCACCCCCGGAACAATTAGCTGTTGAAAACCCTGTGAATAGCAGAGAAACACTGCTAAATATAGTGAGGGAAAATGAGCCCCCCCCCAGGCCAGAAGGCATTCAAAAAAATGACTGGAGAAGAGTTGCCTCCTCAAAGTAGAGTCAACCTTAATGATGGGAATGGAGTAAAGTCCCTGGCCCTCCATTTGCTGATATGACGTGACTCAAAATGAGAAGAAAAATAGTGACTGCAACGTTGGGCTCAAACATAAAAAGATTGTGTGCATGGCAGTGTTGGGTAATGTTTCATTCTTCTGTACTTAGTGTTCCTGTGCTTTGGATCTGACTTCATAGCATTTAACACCAATAATAGTTTCTATAAAGAGAGCTATTGTTCCTTCCCTTCCTTCTCCTTTCTCTATCGTGTTCTGTTGATTATATTAATAAAATTTCTGCTTTGATTTTAAATTCTTATAGTCAAATGAGGAAAGTAACAAGAGGTCTTAAAAAGGGAGAAGTTAGTGGAGCCCAAATTTGAAAGGACCACATCTACAGAAATAGAGAAACCTTTGCTAGACTGTCCCGTTCTATGTCAGTAAACACTGTGTGTCTCAATGGCCACAGAAGTGCAGAGAGCCTGGAGGCCCTAGGGCACCTGAGTGAGGACTGTATAGCACCTAGGAAGAGTTTTTCATGAACTGTCCTTCTTGATCTGTCCTGTGAGTATCTCCTGTGGAAATCAACATATTCACTGTTTCAAATATCCAGAAAGACTAAAGTCTATCTGTGACCTAAAATTTTCCCTAGCCCCAATAAAACTGGTTCTCTGGAAACAACGTCCTCTTTTATTAGTTATTAAGTTCTTAGAGAAAAAGATTACCCCTATGAACACCTGGCCTTATTCTCGAGCTGGACTCAACAGAATCTGCTTGAGACACACCCCGGATGCATAGTTGTGAAAACACAACCTGACACATGAATTAATATCTTTGAGCTCCTTATGAAATATTACAGGTGTCATGTAGAAGGTGTCATTCTTTAGACAAGGAGTCAATAGCTAACAGAGACCCACAAGTAGGAAGTTACTTTCCTAAGAGAAGGAACTGAAATATCCTCTGTCACTCATAGTAACACCATGCCAAATGAGAAAACAAGCAAGAATTCCTCAGACTAGGGAAATATCCTTATTTTTATAGTATCATCAAATCAGTGTATCACGGATATTATCAATAATTCTCACTGAATCTTTTTTCATTATCAAGTCCTAAGCTGACCCTTTTAAACATTGTAAGCAAAGATATTAAGAGTAATGTCAGTTAAGACCCAGAGAAACACATTGAGCTTTCAATACTAAAATGATGTTAAGAATACTGTGCATAGTTGGAGGAAGGATATAGCATGATGTTTAACACCACACACCCTGAAGTTACAGCAAAGCCTGCACTCATGCTCTGAGTTATAATTCCAATTCTGTTCATTACACAGCTAATTGGTTATGAGGAATTATAACATTAGAAAATTTTCAGCATTGTTATGTGCCAGACATTGCAGTGGCTTCTTTGAAAATATTATGCACAATCCATAGATACACTTCATTCCTGTTGTTTTCCTTATCTATTATGCATTTCTCCTTTCTGCTTCACAAACATATCCCACCAACTACATTCCAAGGACAAATCAAATGTCACACCTCTGGAATGTTGCAAATCTGCACACTAACACCTTCCTCCACCACTATACCCAGGGATGATGAATCGATCCATCCTCCCAAGATGCTACTATACTTTATGTAATTCTATATTTCATATACTCATACACTTAAATATCCAAAAGAAATATGTACTTCACAATATGCCTTATCCAAGTTCCTCTCCTATTATTCCTCTGTTATTGTTCCAGACATTCAGCACACCTTGAAAAACTTTGGCTTATTGAAAATAAGGGTACCTGACACTGAATTCCAAATAAAAACATAAGAGAAAAACTGATTGTGGAACTGTATAATATGGCTCAGAATAGTTCAAAGTTAAAAAGGAAGAAAGTAAACACTTTGTTTGGTAAGTACACTAGAGAGAACAGGGGTGATAAAGGAAGCTGCAATAGCAGGAAGAACCAGGCAATGCTTTTCAGACAGGGCTGAAGTGCTTTGTCATGAAAACAATTAATTGTTTAGCAAATGGATGTTTTCAAATTCCCTGCAGTTAAAATATGAAAACATGAGAAGCAAAATGGAAAATAAAACATTGACCCAAGCACCTATAATTCAGAGAGATCAACAGGTCTCACCAATCAAAGGAGGTCAGAAGACAGAAATCAGAATAACATCTATGTGTGAAAAGCCAGGTGACCCAAGTGCTTAAGAAAAGAACTTTTTGGTTTTACAACCAGTATTTTTATTCTTATTAAGTCATGTATGCCTATAGTTGCAACAGAAACAATGCTTCTAAGTATTTACCATAATATAAAAGATAGGTTCATATAAACTGGGTAGAGCTGGGAAAAATTTATTTACACATTTTTTTCCAACTTTTTTTGTTGTTGTTTACTGTGGTCTCTAGTACTCTCGGTATTAGAACTATAGTATTTATTAAAGTCCCTGCCCTTGTAAAATGTTTAGCGTTTTGTAAAGGAAAAGACAGGGCCAGATAATCCTGTATTAAGTGGTGACACATGCTAGGGGTAAAAATGAAACAGGTGCGGGGTGTGAGAGGGGTGCCATTTAGTGCAAGGTAGTTGAGAAACTTGGAGGCAACTCTTCCCCAGTAGTCTTTTGAGTGCCTTCCAACCTGGGGGCCTCATTTTCAGGCACTATATCTGACAGTGTTTCTTTGCTATCCCTAGGGTTTTCAATGGCTGGTTGTTTCGGGAGTGGCTCGCCAGGTCCTACTCCCTAGTCTGTCTTAGTCTGGAGCTCAGCTGAAAACCTGTCCACCTTGGGTAACCTTGCTCATGTCTAAGGTTACAGTGGCAGAGCTCTCAGCCTCATCGCAACACGCAAGCCCCCACGGCAAACTGACAGACATGTGGGGGCTCTGATGGTAAAATAATTAATACGAGGATGCATATATAGCATAAGAAAAAGAGAAGGAGAATAGAAAGAGGGAAGAG
>VMDO01040245.1:0-12068 GCA_007922755.1 Pedetes capensis | reverse complement strand
GACTCTATAGGGAAAATATTAAATGATGCAGGAAACATCAAAAGAAGATGGGAAGAATTCACAGAGTCATTATACAAGAAAGAATTGGTAGATGACCAACCATTCCAAGAGGTTGCATATGCAGAGGAACCAATGGTGTTGAAGGACAAAGTGGAAGCTGCCTTGAAAGAACTGGCGAAAAATAAGGCTCCAGGAATTGATGGGATACCAATAGAGATGTTTCAACAGAGGCAGCACTGGAGGTGTTAACACGTTTATGCCAACAGATTTGGAAAACAGCTACTTGGCCAACTGACTGGAAGAGATCCATATTTGTGCCTATTCCCAAGAAAGGGGATCCAACTGAATGTGCAAACTATCGGACAATATCATTAATATCACACACCAGCAAAATTCTACTAAAGATCATTCGGAAGTGACTGCAGCAGTATATAGACAGGGAATTATCGGAAAATCAAGCGGGATTCAGAAGAGGGCAGGGAACTAGGGACACCATTGCTGATGTCAGGTGGATATTAGCTGAAAGCAGAGAATATCAAAAAGATGTCTATCTATGTTTTATTGACTACACAAAAGCATTTGATTGTGTGGATCATAACAAAGTATGGATAACACTTCGGAAAATGGGAATACCAGAACACCTAATTGTGCTCATGAGAAATCTGTACATGAACCAGGAGGCAGTTGTTCGAATAGAACAAGGAAACACTGAGTGGTTTAAAATTGAGAAAGGTGTGTGTCAGGGCTGTATACTTTCACCCTATCTCTCCAATTTATACGCTGAGCAAATAATCCAAGAAGCTGGACTTTATGAGGAAGAACGTGGCATCAAGATTGGAAGAAGACTCATTAACAACCTCCGTTATGCAGATGACACAACTCTGCTTGCTGAAAGTGAAGAGGATTTAAAACATTTACTGATGAAGATCAAAGATCACAGCCTTCAATATGGGTTACGACTAAACATCAACAAAACAAAAATCCTTACGACTGGGTCAGCACGCAACTTCACAATCAATGGAGAAAAGATTGAGGTTATCCAAGATTTTGCTTTGCTTGGCTCTATAATCAACACCCGCGGAAGCAGGAGTGAACAAATCCAAAGACGCATTGCTCTAGGAAAAGCTGTGGCAAAAGATCTCTTTAGAGTATTGAAAAGCAAAGATGTCACATTGAAGACAAAGGTGCGTCGTACTCATGCCATGGTATTTTCAGTGGCATCATATGGTTGTGAAAGCTGGACACTGAACAAGAGAGACAGGAAAAGAATTGATGCTTTTGAATTGTGGTGCTGGAGACGTCTACTGAATATACCATGGACTGCCAAAAGAACCAACAAGTCTGTCCTAGAAGAACTACAACCAGAGTGCTCCTTGGAAGCAAAAATGGCCAAACTGCATCTTACATATTTCGGACATGTAGTCAGGAGAGAACAATCCCTGGAGAAGGACATCATGTTTGGAAGAGTGGCAGGTCAACGGAAAAGAGGAAAACCCTCCACCAGATGGATTGACACAGTGTCTGCAACAATGTGCTTAAACATAAATAAGATCGTTTGCCTGGCACAGAATCGGCAAGTGCTTCGATCTGCTGTACATGGGGTTGCTATGAGTTGGACTCAACTCAAGGGTACCTAACAACAACAACAACAACAGCCCATCTACTTTTACTTTCATGGATTACTCTTTGAGGTGTTGAGCAGTCATCAACAAACTGAAGGTCTCCTAGACTTTCTTCTTCTTCTTCTTTTTTTTTTATTTGCGGTACTAGGGGTTGAACTCAGGGCCTGGACCACTGAGCTGCACCCCCAGCCCATTTTGTAAATTTTTTTTATTATTTTCTGAGACAGGGTCTCGCTAAGTTACACTGACTGTCTCTGGTCTTGAACTTGCGATCCTCCTGCCTCCACCTCCCCAGCCGCTGGGATTACAGGCATGCGCCACCACGCCCGGCTGACTTTCTTCTTCATATGAGTTTGTAATGGTTCTATTTGTTTCATGGTTGCCCTTTGAATTCTAGCTGGCTTGGCCTTTCTGGATTCCTAACTCTATTTTCTCAACTGAGGAAAGCCCAATGGACTCCAACCTCTACAATCTGGAAACTCTCTCGGCAGTAAACTGGGGCAATCCTACCACCCAAATCATTTGTTTCTAGTCTCTTATGAATCAAGATCATTCACTGCCTGATATACAATGTCTTTAAAACAGTCACTTCAAATGTTTTGCCTTGTAGGTTATGAATCTGGTCCCTGTTCCTCTATCATAGCTAGAAGCATCAGTCCAAGTAATTTAATACTGTTTAAAGAAGTTAACAAAAAGGTCACAGTTCATGACATTTTAAAATAGTCACTTGATAATTATTTACTCAGTTATTGAAAGCGAGGCACCATCATAAATGCTTGAAATATAGCACTGAACAAACCACACATAATGTCTATCCTAATCCTCACAGACATTATTGATAATTAAATGTCATCAGTACTTTAATTATAAACACTATAATTGCTGAGATAAAATTTAGTAAAAGTTAAATTTGTCCTGCATGAAAAACTTGGCCTGGGATTTAGCTCAGTTGGTAGAGCGCCGCACTGTAGTCTCCAAGGTCCCGAGTTCAATTCCTAGCACCACAAAAACGGGAGAAGGACCTGGCAACCCACTCCCAAGGCAATCCCGAAACAGTCAACCACTGAAAACCCTATGAGGGTCGCTATGAATCAGAAACTGACTCGACGGCACCTAGCAACAACAACAATAACATGAAAAACTTAGGAGATAATTTCTATATTACTTTCTTATATCTTTTAATTCGCCTATGATTTGGAAGTTGTCATTATTAGTTCTGATCCTAAAATGAATATCATTAGTGTTTAACCTAGCAGCCCACAAAACTGTACTTTGTTTTGTTTTCTGAGACAGGGTCCTATCATGTAGACCAGGCTAGGCTTGAACCTGCTATCCTACTCCCTCAGCCTCCCAAGTGCTGGGACACAAAATATTTTTTTTAATGTGTGTGTATATATGTATTTGATTGTATGAGATTCATAAAAAGTAAATAAAAATAAAAAAATCAAAGAATGCCTCCCAATATTTATAAACTATTACATTAGTGTGCTCAAGCTGCCATACAGGAATACCACAGAACGAATAGCTTAAACAACAAATGTATTTTCTCATAGTTCTGGAGGCTAGAAGTCCATGATCACGGCGCCAGCAGGGTTAGTCTGGTGAGGCCTCTCTTTCTGGCTGGCAGACAGATGTCATCTGGCTGTGTCCGCACATGGCCTTTACTTTGTGAGTGTGTATTCCTAGTGCCTCTTTCTCTTACAAGGACATCAGTCCTACTGTATTAGAGACTCACCCTTATGGCCTCTTTTAACCTTAATTACTTCCTTAAAGGTCCCATCTCCAAATATTGTCACATGAGAAGTAAGGTTTTCAACACTGGTAATCTAAGGGAGATAAAATTCAGTCCACAGCATTCCATCCTCTGGCTCCTCAAAATTCATATCCTTCTTACTCTTCTCATCCTAACAGCCCCAAAAGTTTTAACCAATTCCAGTATCAATTTCAAATCCAAAGTCTCATCTAAATATCTAAATTAGATATGGGTGAAACTTGAGGTATGATTCCATCTTGAGGCAAAATTTTTACCTAGCTGGGAACCTGTAAAACCAGAAGTTATATGCTTCCAAAATGAAAGGTTGGGTCAAGCAAAGAATATACATTCCTACCCAAATGAGAGAAAATGGAAAGAAGAAAGGGGTGGCAAGTCCTAAGCAAGTTTAAAACCCAGCAAGGCAAATTCCTTCAGATCTGAAGACTAGAAAATGATTCTCTGCAATTTGGGCCAACCATGATGGCAGCTTCACCTTCTGGGTCTATCAGAGTAGCAATACCACCTGCAAGCCCCACTGGATCAGCAGTCCCTCAGTCTCAGTCCTAGGGGAGACTGGCCCCTAAAACTGAGGAATTGGAGGTTCACTGCCACAGCCACACTACTGCTGTTCTCTTACCACCACTGCCATTTCTTGTTCACTAACTTCCAGCCAAAGGAGAAGGAAGTCAAGTAGTCTCTTTACTTAAATGGCTCCCACAAAGCAGAGTACCCACAAATCTACTGGTGGTAAAACACTCAGAAAGCAATTGGCCACAAAAGGCACTCATAAGAGTGTGCCTTTTATTGGAAGAATGAAGAAAGTTCATCATCAGAGGCCTAGTACTGTGGTTCTCCTGAAAGTACAAGTTATCAGAATCTCACTGGACTTAGGATTTGCAAACTCCCCTTCCAGCATCTAGTACAGGAAATTGCTCAGGACTTCAAAACAGAACTGCACTTTTAAAAAGCACAGCTATTTGTATTCTGCAGGAAGCAACTGAGGCCTATCTATAGCGGAGAATGTGCTTAAAAACCCACTGTGACGGGAAATACTTCATTCTCAACAACAAAAACTTCTCTTCTTCCTATTATCAACAGTTCTGGACATTAGATTTTTTTTTTTCCATAGAGTGAAAAACTACTTGAGTATATGGCTGCAAGTAGAAAAGCAGGGGACAGAAATCAAGTATTGGCAGTTTTTCCACTTTCATTTACATATGAATTGGTAATGTAAATGCAGTGATATAAAGCATTAAAGAGAGTCAGAATGTTTTAGTGAGAAGTTTTAGCAGTATAACTTCACAGCAATTTTAAGTAATCTTGTTAAATTTTTCTGGAAAATGCCAGCATTTGGACTTTTCTAAAACAAGTAAATTTCTTATTAATGTCCCTCCTCCAAAAGAATGAGATGGCCCCACCTTCTGAAACTACACCTGTAGTAATAGTGCCATCCCTACTCATCTCTGAATTGCCCAGGAAGTCATTCTTCTCTTCTCTTGAAGGATAAGGCATGTTTGTAGCCAAAGAAGCTATAGTGATCCATCCTACAGAATCACAAGAGTATAGTCTCCTTGATTTCATTCTGCCTCCTTTATCCAAACTGGCAGTTCTCTGCTGGTAAAATCACATCTCTATTCCTGCCATCTGCTGACAAAACTGATCAAATACATGGGTAATCTCTTTGTAGAGTGACTGTCCACCGATACTCTTGGTGTTCTCTCCAGAATATGCTTTGTCATTTTTTGCAATCTGGATAGGCTGGGAATTTTCTAAATGTTCAAGTTCTAGTTCCTTTTTTCTTAACAATTCTTTTGATTCACTATTAGCAATGAAAATAAACTAGGACATAGCTGCAACACTTTTCTAGTAATCTCCCCAGTTAATATACAAGTCCATCACTTTTAACTTCAACTTTACATGAAATACTAGAATACAGGACAGGGGATGTAATTCAGTGGTAGTGCACTTGCCTACCACATACAAGGCCCTAGGTTCAATCCTTAGCACCACAAAACAAAAACAAAAACAAAACAAAACACAGTTTAGTCAGGTTATTTGCTACTTTATAGCAACGATCACATTTCCTCTAGTTTCCATACACATAATTATGCATATATGTGCAAAGAATGTTACCTTTCTCATCAGGAAGAGACGGAATGCTATCACTTCGTAAAGAATCATCCGCAGCAGTCTGAAGCTGTTCATCAATTGAATTTTCTGTCTTTTCACCATGAAGAGTCTTCTCATTTTCCTTACAAGATAGTACTGAAGGACTTTCTTGACGGCTGCTACTACTACTACTCCTGTTAATGGACAGTATGGAAACAAACACACAGAAAAGTAATTAAGGATCTTAACTTCAAAGTGTAGGGCTGCGGATTAACTCAGTTTTATAGTGCTGCTCTGCACTCTCTTGGAACCTGACTTTGATCCCCATCACCACAAAAAAGGGAAGAAGGATCTGGCAATCTGCTTTCAAAGCAATCTTAAAACAAACAGCTGCTGAAGTCCCTATGAGGGTCACTATGAGTAGGATACAACTCAAGGGTACCTAACAACAACTCCAAAGTAAACTTATTTGACCAAAGGACTGTGCCTTATAATCAAGATATGAAATGAAGAACTATATAACATAAAACATAAAAAACTAAGTAGAAGCTGGACACCGTGGTGCACACCTGTAATCCCAGCAACTTGGAAGGCAAGGATCACAGGTTCAAGGCCATCTGCAGCCTATGCAACTTGGCAAGACATTGTCTCAAAATAAAAAATAAAAAATGGGTCGGGGTGCAGCTCAGGGGTAGAGCACTCACAAAGTATGTGTAAGGCCCTGGTTTCAACAGCCCCCAGTACCAAAAAAAAAAAAAAAAAAAAAAAAAGCTAAGTAGCCGTAAGTCTGAGAATAAACTATTTTGAAAAAGATGACAAGATTTTACTTTGCAATAATTACAACAGGCAACCACTATCCTTAGGTTGTCATTCTCTTTTTCCTTTAACTTCACAGTCAAACTTCTATCCACTATTCCTATTTCTTTTCACAAATACCATAATTTTATCACAATCTGATTCTACCCCCATTGCTGTACTAGAACTATCCTTGATAAATTCTATATCTAAACTCTTAATTGCCAAATTCAATACATAACTTTTTCAATAGATTCAATATTTTTTTCCTGCAACATTAGATAGCATTGATCTCTAGCTTTTTAAAAAAATTCTACTTGCTGGTCGGGTGCGGTGGTGCACACCTGTAATCCCTGCAACTCAGGAGGCAGAGGCAGGAAGATCACAAGCTCCAGACCAGAGGCAGTCTGCACAATTTAGTGAGACCCTGTCTCAAAAAATGGGCTGGGGGTGCAGCTTAATAGTATAGCACTTGCAAAGCATGCAAGTGTGAGGCCTTGGGTTCAATCCCCAGTACCGCAAAAAAAAAAAAAAATCTACTAGCTAAAGAAAATGCAGTCAAATGTCAACATTAGGGTAGACTGGAAGAAAAATATTTAAGGACTTCGTATTATTCTTGAAACTTTTCTGAAAGCTTGAATTATGTCAAAAGTTAAATGTTAAATGATAATTCACCTTTCTTTTATTCTGCGATTCCACTCTCATTTCCTTTTCTTCCTACCTTTGAGCTAAGAAGTTTTCCTTGTATCTTTCATTTGTTTTTAAATATTATCTTTCCTTAAAGTGATGCTATTACCTACCATTTTGTTTGGTCCCTTTCTCTTGTACACTACACATTGTCTTTGGACAATCTGATGTAGCCGTAACACTTCAACTACTATCATTTAGATTGAACCTCAGAGTCTAAACCATTACCTTTGCCATTCCCCTGACATTAAGGCTTAAGTATCTAATTGCATACATAGCATTTTATTTTCTCCCTTCTGCTTGCTTTTCTTGGTTTATTAATTCATTAAAATTATTTTAAACAGCATATTAGGAGCCTATTTTGACTCAGGTTTTAAGATCCTCTACACAGGCTATTTCCTTCTCTGACATGTCCTTCCTTCTCTGTCTGCCTAATGAACTAATTCCAGGCTCAGTTCACATGTCATTTCTATGAAATTCTCATGGATACTCCCTCCTCATCCCTCCAAGAAGGTTTGGTCACTTTCATCCTTGTGTGCATACTGCTCTTAATTGTTTGGTACAACAAATATTTTTGAAATAATAAATCTTCTAATACAGCTATAAAATAAAAGACAATGCAGCAAACAGTAAGGGCTTTGAAATCAGAAAAACACAGACTTGAAAGCCAATTATACCACTTAGTAGTTATATGTCAATCCTTTACTCAATAAACATATAATAGGGCTAGGAATTTAGCTCAACTGGTAGAGTGTTTGCTTACCATGCACTGAGGCCCTGGGTTTGACCACCAGCACCACCAACTAACAAACAAACAGAAACCACCATATAAAAGATTGCTTGTTGTGTGTTAGGAACTTCAGTGAATTTGGGGGATACAGGTACACATGGTTCCCACTTGTTGTTGTGCCACTGAGTAGGGTCCAACTCAACCACCTTCACAGGGTTTTAAATGGCTGATTGTTTCAGGAGTGGGTTGCCACATCCTCCTCAATGATGCTAACTGTCCGTAAAGGTTAAATAAAAGTCATCTAGTTTCAAAAGAGCTAGTGGTGTAGATCAGTGACAGAGTGCTGGTCTAGCAGGCACAAGGCACTGGGTTCAATCCCTAGCACTGGAAAACAAAGCTGGGCATTGTGGCACATGCTTATAATCCCAGCACTTGGGAGGCTGAGGCAGGAGGATCATAAGTTCCAGACCAGTCTGGGTTACATAATGAGACCCTATCACAAAAACAAAACAAAACAAAACAAAACAAGAGTCACATAGTTTCAAGCATGTAAGAAGTACTCAATATCTGTTGGCACTTATTTATTAATTGTGCTTGTTAGTCTAGTTATTTTTTTTTAATTGAAGTTTTATTACATTTGACAATGTTGGTATCCTACCTGTAAAAATACTGGAAAGTATCCTCTAAAATCTAGTCTGAGGCCATAACCATAATTGAGAACTATAATATTTACAGTATTCTGGCAGGAACCAATGACAAGCTATTCAGTATTATTCATAGTGATTAAAATTAGTACATATGGAGCTGAGCACTGTGCCTATAATCCAAGCAACTTGGGAGGATGAGGCAGAAGAATTACAAGTTTGAGGCCAGAAGCAGCCTGCTCAACTTAGCAAGACCCTGTCTCAAAATAAAATATAAAACAAGGGCAGCAAGTGCAGCTGAGGGGTAGAGCACTTGCCTAGCATGTGCAAGGCCCTGGGTTCAATCTCCAATGCCACCCCCAAGAGAAGAAAAAAAAAAAAAATTAGCACATATGGTAATGTCAAGAAATATGGATGAAGCTGGTGGGCACAGTGGCACATGCCTGTGATCTCAGCTACTCAGGAGGCTGAGGCAGGAAGATCGTTCAAAGCCAACCGGGGCAACACAATGAGTTAAGTGAGACCCTGTCTCAAAACCAAACAAAGGAACAAACAAAAACCGCAACAACAAAGAAAGAAAGAAATATGGATGTCATCAATGAAATGTGTAATGGACACAAGCTTTAGAATCAGATAAACTGAATTTCAATCCTTAGGTGACCTTAGGTGAATTTCTTAGCATCTCCAGGGGCTCAGTTCCCTAATCTATGAAGAAAAGATTTCTGCCTTGGAAGATTGATGTGAATATTAAATAAAGGAAAAACAATTTATACAAAGCTTATATAACTATACTCTCAAGGAATAGTGGCTCTATTATTATATGAACAAACTATTTTGTCAATTAGCTAATTAAATTCCCAATATTTTTGGCACCAGAGACCAGTTTCACAAAAGACAATTTTTCTACAGACCACTGATCTGACAGGAGGTGAAGCTCAGCAGGTAACATGAGAGATGGGGCCCAGGGGACCGGATGTTAGGGGCCCCTAAAATAGGGGGAACCAACACTTTGAAGGAAAGACACTATTCCACTTACAGAAACAAGATTAACAAGCAAAGGAAAGCTAGGGGTGTACATTAATGATAGGGCTTGCCTACCACGTGCAAGGCCCTAGATTCGATTCTAGCACTGTGAAAGGGGGAAAAAAACAAAACACAAAAAACAAAATCCAAGAAAATGCAATGTTTAAACCATTTGTCAGAATTTACCAAACTGTACTGATAAAGAAAAACTCTCCTGCCAGGCACAGTGGCACATGCCTGTAATCCCAGAGGCTTGGGAGGCAGGGCCAGGAGGATTGCAAGTTCGAAACCAGAGGTAGTCTGCGTAACTTAGTGAGACCTGGTCTCAAAAAGTAAAATAAAAAAATGGGCTGGGGGTACAGCTCAGTGGTCCAGTACTTGCAAAGCATGCAAGCATGAGGCCCTGGGTTCAATCCTCAGTACCGCAGGGAAAGAAAAAAAAAAAAAAAGAAAGAAAAAGAAAAAGAAAAAGAAAAAGAAACCCTCTCCTTACCTTCGATCATGATTCTTGTATCTTGAAGATTCAGAGTAATTATCATATGAAGGTGAATACTTCTGATGCTTTGAGTCAAGGGTTCCTTCTTTACTCTGAGAGAATGAAACAGACTGACTTATCCTATAAAGAAAATAAAAACTTATTAAATATTCAATCTCCAATAAAAGAAATGTTTTATTTTTTATTTATTTTTTTGTTTATTAGTTTTTTTGTATTTTATGGTACTTAGGAATGAACCCAGGGCCTCCTAGCTGCTAGACAAGTGCTCTACCACTGAGCTGCACCCTCAGCCTCTTTTAAATTTTTTATTGTAAGATAGGGTCTCTCTAAATTGAACCAGTTGCCTCTGGCCTCAAACTTGTAATCCTCCTGCCTCAGTCTCCTAAATTACTGGAATTACAGGTGTACCCCTTGGCTGCCAAGCAAAAAGAAAGATTTTAAAGACTATTAATAACAATTTGAGATAAAATTTGAATGCATAGAAATTATGAAATCACTGTTATAAAGTGCTTGAGAATAAAAGGCATTCAATAATAGAGAAGGACAGACAACACATAAAGAACACCTTCTGTTTTATTAAGGGAAATAAACACATAATCATTCCTAGTATCAATAAATATAAATAGATATTTAAATCCTATGAATTAGATACTGTCAAAATATGATTCAATCCCCCATACAAACATAATCATGTTACCCAGCTCTGACTAAAAATTCTTAAGTGACTTTTCATTGTTCCCAGAATAAATTCTAAAATCCTAAAGTCTGCAAGTTCCTACCATGATATATCATTCCCATACTATTCTCCTTTTTGCTCTCTCCCTCCAGTCACAGTGGCCTTTGATTTTTCTTAAATATGTCATGTTCCTTATTCCTGCAGAGCTTTTGATCTGCTTATTCTTTATTTCCTTTACATTACTGAGTCCTTATCCACTAGATCTCATTATAAGCCTTACTCCTTAAGGAAAGCCTTCTCTGACTTCCTTGCACTCCCAGGCTACTCAAATTCCAGTGTTACCTATATCTGAGATATGTGTTCCTTTCTTTCATAACACTTATCTCAGTTTGCAAGTGCTCATTCACTAACTGAATATGTGCCTAATGTTTACCTTCCCCACTGGACTGTATGCCCATTAACTTATTACAGGTACTTGGAATAGTGCCTAGGACATAACAGATAATTCATTACATATTTGCTGAATGAATGAATGAATATTAACCTATCTGTTTCAGCTCTGGTCCTCAGCTGTTTCATGAAGTCTGGAAGGTGCTGCCGCTGGTGATCATACAGTGTTGCGAGGGGAGCTCCAGAAGCAGTGATGGTATCTGAGATATGAGTTCGGGTTAATTCTGCCATCTACAGATGAGCACACACAAAAAGCAAAAGTAGATGTAAAAACATAATGTTAGAGGAGAACCAAGAGGGAGCATGGTGTCTTTGGAAGATCTGGTTTGAAAGCAAGAAAATTCTGCCACTAATAGATGAAATATTGTTGCTGTCAGGTGCCATTGAGGGGTAAGTCATTTAGCCTAAGACCAAACAGGTTCATCTTATAAAAACAAAGAATTGAGATACATAATTTCTAAGGTTTTGCCCAGCTATAACAATCTATAAATTAGGAACAAAAGCTCCAAGTCATAACCTAAGCAATAGAAACCACAAATTAAGTTTTCCTTTAAGAATCAGTTCAATTACTACTTCCTTTCTAAGTCTTCTCTGACTAACAGTGCGAAATACATTCGTCCTACTCTTAACCACTATGGCAACTGCTACATTTATTATTCATTTGCTATTTATTCAATTATTGCTTCAAATAACTGTTTACATTCATGATTTAAAAGTGTTTTTGAAATCTTCTGTTAATGTTTTCTACTATGCTAACATCATAAACGGAGACTATACACATGGACTTCACCAGACGGAACATACAGGAATCAAATTGACTACATATGTGCAAAGAGACGATGGAAAAGCTCTGTACAGAATGTCAAAACAAGACCAGGTGCTGACTGTGGATCAGACCATCAACTTCTCATATGCAAGTTCAAACTGAAGCTGAAGAAAATTAGAACAAGTATACGAGAGCCACGGTATGACCTTGAGTATATCCCACCTGAGTTCAGAGACCGCCTCAAAAATAGGTTTAATGCATTAGACACAAATGACAGGAGACCAGAAGAGTTGTGGCATGACATAAAAGATATCATT
>VMDO01040244.1:0-12072 GCA_007922755.1 Pedetes capensis | reverse complement strand
GGAGCACTCTGCAGCAAGAAGAAATCTCAGATGCCATTCAAACCAGGCCACTATTATCTGCACCTCAGAATAAAAATATTCAGCTAATCCTTATTTTTCACCATCACCATTAGGATGTAAACTTTAAAAATGAAAGGTCCACTAGGTTATAACACCCTCTACGAAACAAATTACTTGAGAGTGGAGATTTTTACTTATTTTATTCTCTGGTGTACCCGAGGGCTAAAATGGACACAAATATTTACTCAGTAAACCAAAACCAAAAAGGATCCTCATCTTGAATATACTGGAGACTGCAGCACACATCTGTTTAGGACAGATGGTGCACAAAAGCACTGGGCCCCCGGAGGAAAGAATGGATCTAGCATCCAGCTACCATGTCCCTAACAAAACCTGACTCTGGTCTATGCGGACACCACTCAGAAAAGTGTGTCTAGCCCGGAGCAGTGGCCCAAGCCTGTTATCCCAGTGACTCGGGAGGTAGAGGCAAGAGAAACCCAAGTTTGAGACCAGAGGCAGTCTGTGTAATTTAGCGAGACCCTGTCTCAAAAATAGTAAAAAAATGGGCTGAGGGTGCAGCTCAGTGGTATAGCACTTACAAAGCATGCAAGCCCTGGGTTCAATCCCCAGTACTGGAAGAAAGAAAGAAAGGGGGGGGGGGAAGGAAGGAAGGAAAAGAAAAGAAAATGAAAGGAAAGGAAAGGAAAAGAAAAGAAAAGAAAAGAGAAGAGAAAAGTGTGTCTTTCTGCAATTTGCCTGCCCAGAGAGGAAGCTTTTTGTGGACAGTGCCCCATGGGCTCTGTTACAGCAAGTTCTCTTAGGGAGGTATTCTGGTGAGCTGCCTTAGTCAAGCCACAGGGGCACTCGGAAGCAATACAATGGATTTCAACAAAACCACTGCCCAATTCAGATACTCCATCTCACATTTTTACTACTGAGGTCTTCCTGTATTAACAATGCTATGAGATAACTGAGCATCTATCCCTTTTATGTTTGTCAACAAAGTCTTACCTATTTAACTCACAAGTTGAATTTGAAGTCCTAAAATCTTCCACAGCACCCTAGCATACAATTCTGCCTGATCTTGGAAGCTAAGCAGAGCTGGGCTGGTTAGTCCTTGGATGGGAGATTGCCTGGGAATACCAGATGCTACAGTCTAGGGAGAAGGACCTAGCAGCCCACTCCTGAAACAATCCACCATTGAAAACTCTATAAATAGCAGAGAAGCACTGACAATCGTGCTGGGCATGGCACAGTGTCGGGGAGTGTTTCGTTCTGTTGTACATAGGGTTCCTGTGAATTTTATCTGACTCAATAGCACCTAAGGACGAAGACAAAATCTTCAAGACATATTAGCTCTACTTATATCGCTATTAACTAGCCAATACGCTACTCCAGGCATTTGGCTCACCATTTCTTTTCTTTTCTTTCCTTATTACAAATCTAATATAATTAGCAACCAAAAGCACCTATGATATTTAAATGGGGTAAAACATTCACAAGACAGAATGAATTGATGGTATCGTATGGGTCAAGGTTCTTTAATTTTGGCACAGTTGATATTTGGGGTGAAATAATTCTTTGTTATCAGGGATTTTTCTGTGCACTGTAGGATGTTGAACAACATCCCTGATATCTACTCAGCAGTCACCAGTGCCAGTTCACCCCCTAAGTGTGTCAATCATAAGTTGTCCAGACTTTTTCAAAAGGCCCCTGGGGAGTAAAATCATCCCTGATTGAGAACCACTGGAATAGATAAAGCTGCCAGATTGAGACTGGGGTAGATCCAGAAGGTGTTTAGACATTCATGGATAATTAAAAAGAATTACCAGCCAAATACTATTAAGCCCTAGCTGGGCAACAGTCCAAGTTCAGCTGCCCCTGTTGGCAAACAGAGTGGTAAGATCAGGGAGGGAGGTGCAGAAACAAGAATGAGGCTAAGCAAGAATTATAGGGCAACATTTATAAATGGGGGAGTCGGTTACAGATGGAAAATCTAGATCTTGCTATTGCTTTCTGGCTCTCTATCAGGAAACCTTGGGTTGTATCCATCCTTATGCATTTGAACTAACAAATCCTTGCCTATAGAAAACAAGAAAAGGATGTGGCAATCCACTCCCAAAACAATCCCGAAACAATCAGCCATTAAAAACCTTACAAGGGTTTCTGAGAGTTGGACCCAACTAAGACCAACAAAAACACAGATATTTTTTTCCCCTTTGCTGGATAAACAATCTTTGCTGAGAAATCAAGAGCATCATCACATTGTTAACCTGATTCAGATGATGTGTTGGCTAAAAACACACATCCTGCTTGTAATAAAGAAGGGCAACATGAATAAATGGAAGTGGTTGGCTTGGTAATAACTTTGATGGACAGGTTGCCCTGGTAGAGTCTTCAATCTAAGAGTTTGGCCACAGGGCTCATGGCTTCCTCTGAGAGAGGAAGAAACAGTTTAAAGCTCTGAATCAACTATAATCTTGGCCATCTTGTTGTTCTTTGGGGGGATCTCTACTTTCAGGCTTGTCCCTAAGTCATTTTAGAGCAGCCATGAATAAACAAAGGTTGTGATTAGGAGAACCAGTATCCTCCTGAAAGTTGGGGGAAGCAAAGGTTAAAAGCAAAAAAACATGTCTGCAATTATCCTGGCATTTTATAATTATAAATTGAAGCTTGGGAGCATCTATTTCCCTCTATTTTGCCATAGAAGTGCCTCATTTTTCTTGAAGAACTTTCATCTGTAGTCTAAGAACCACAGTCTGCTGATTTCCCACCTCCCTCCTCATCTTCCTTGGGGCTCAAAGTGGGGGCTCAGGAGGCTTCTCCCTCGACACTCATTCCCTGGGGGGGGGCGGGGGGGGGGCTAGGATGCCCTGGAGAATCTGTCTCTTACTACCCTGACCTTCCTTGGGACCAACCTCCCACCCACTTACTCTGCCCACAGTGCCCCCACTTTGTTTTATAAACACCTTAAGCACACTCCTGCCTCAGGCACTTTGGAATTTTGCTCCTTCTGACTGAAACGTTTTTATTAGTAGACTTTTGCCAAGTTGCTCCTCTGCCCCCTGAGAACACTTTTCAAGGCGCACTGCTACCTTGCTTCAACTACTAAATCATTCCATTGACTTAAATGACCCAACTAACACTGTGATACAATTTCATATTCTCCAAGGTGTTTCTTGCTTCTCTCTTCCCCCAGGATAAACTCCACGATGGCAAGGGCTTTGATTAATTTACTAATTTCTCTCCTATGTCTAGAGAAGGCCTGACACTGAGCAAAGACCCCCCCAAAATGCATTTGAATGAGCTACATTATTTCAAGCATGTTTATGAGTATGTTGTTGTTGTTAGGTGCCGTTGAGTCGGTATCCAACTCATAGCGACCCTCATAGGGTTTTCAATGGTTGACTGTTTCGGGATTGCCTTGGGAGTGGATTGCCAGGTCCTTCTCCCATTTTTGTGGTGCTGGGAATTGAACTCGGGACCTCAGAGACTGCAGCGTAGCACTCTACCAACTGAGCTAAATCTCAACCCTGTTTATGAGTACAGAAGGTAATAAAAAATCGCTCCTTAGGTAACATGGGTTTTGCCCCCTCGGTTTATCACTCGCTCACTCATTTCATCCCTTTAACATTTTTATTAAGAGGCTCTGCATCCTCTTGCCTCCAGTTGTACCACCATGGTGACAGATCTAGTCAGATCTCAGAAGCTACGCAAGGTGGGGCCTGGTTAGTACTTGGATGGGAGACTGCTTGGGAACACCAGATGCTGTAGGCTTGGGGGAAGGACCTGGTAGCCCAATCCCAAAAATCAATCTGCCATTGAAAACCCAATGAATAGCAGAGAAGCACTGACAGTAGTGTTTCGTCCATTGTGCCCAGGGTTACCATGAGTCAGACACTGACTCCATGGTAACTAACAACAATACATCCTCTCGTCCATGGCTTCCACATCATTACATAATTATAACTAAATATTTGAACTGAGAAAAGTGAACTATGGAGAAATGTATTAATTCAGGCTCATCTGATTCTAATTTTGTGAAGAGACATTGAATTTTGTTCAGCAAGCTTCATGGACAATTCAACATGATAGTATACATAACAGCAAAAGGGAATGCTTAAGTTATTTATTTATTTATTTATTTATTTATTTATTCATTTATTTATTTTGCGGTACTGGTGGTTGAACCCAGGGCCTCTCGCTTGCATGCTCTGCAAGTGCTGGACCACTGAGCTGCACCCCCAGCCCGTTTTTTTACTTTTTGAGATAGGGTCTCCCTAAGTTATGTACACTGCCTCTGGTCTCGAACTTGCGATCCTCTGCCTCTGCCTCCCAAACCACTGGGATTACAGGTATGCGCTACTGCACTGGCTTGGAATGCTTAAATCTTTTAAAGAAAGCCAATCCTCAAATACCAGGAAAGAAGTTATAAAAATACAAAGGCTTTCCGTGCTAGTTACAGTGTTGTTGTTGTTGTTAGGTGCCGTCGAGTCGGTATCTGACTCATAGCGACCCTCATAGGGTTTTCAATGGCTGTTTCAGGATTGCCTTGGCAGTGGATTGCCAGGTCCTTCTCCTATTTTTGCAGTGCTGGGTATCGAACTCGGGACCTCAGAGACTACAGCACAGCGCTCTACCAACTGAGCTAAATCCCAGCCCTGTTACAGTGTAGTCTCACCTATTCATTAGCACAGGTCAGCATCTTTAGCTCGCTCATCCATTGTACTGGCACTGCTTGAGTTCCTTACCACTCTAGTCCATAGGGAGAGAATGAGCCAGCCATCAGCAATGCAAGCAGAAGCCTCCTTCCCTGAGCCCCTCTTCCAACGATCTTGTTCTTAAAGCAGTAAAACCACTTTCATCAGCCAAATTCTGTAATCCATTGGTTCCAAGGCGCTTTTGCATCTTCCTTGTTAGAGATGTGTTTGCTCTTTTTCCTGGACTCGATATTTTAAAACGTCTGAACAGCTTCAAAATTAAGATATATTATTCTCCTCCACCACCACAGGGGGAAAAGATTTAGGAAGTGCTTCTCAGATTTTGATTTATTAAAGAAAAAGCCACTCGTATTTCTCACCAGGGAGCATTTATATATAAATCCCTTCTCATCAAGCAGTTTTAGACAAAAACATCTCTGAAAACAGGAGAACGTATTCATTAAGCAGAAACAGATTTGAGGACTCTGCACACATTCAATGTACTAGTTCATTTCTCCAGTGTGAATCTGCACCAAAACTCTGCTCGTTCCAGCTTCAATGAAACCATTAACACTAACTTTTGGGGGGGCACTCTAGGGGCCCACCCCAGGGCCTTATGCACGCTTTTGCAAGCGCTCTAGCACTAAGCAGCACCCCACCCCATTTTTACTTTATTTTGAGATAGAGTCTCACTAAATTACACAGGCTGCCTCTGGTGTTGAATTCGAGGGCCTCCTGCCTCTGCTTCCTGAATTGCTGGGGTTACAAGCATGTGCCACCACACCCAGCTGAACTCTAACTTTTATTCAAATGGAATTGTAAACTACAAGGCCAGAGGTGTGGTGTATTCTTTTCCTAACCTGACCACTGTATTCCTAGGCATATGTGAGGCAATCCTGTTCCAGTTTCTTGTTGCTGTTAGTTGCCGTCAAGTCGGTATCCGACTCATAGTGACCCTACGTACAACAGGTGAAACACTATTGTTTCAATGGTGGATTGTTTTTAGGGAGTGGGTTGCCAGGTCCTTCTCCCAAGCCTGCAGCACCTGGTGTTCCCAGGTGGTCTCCCATCCAAGTACTAACCAGGCCGGACCCTCCTTAGCGTCTGAGATCTGACAGGATCGAATGCCACAGGGCTATGGCTGCAGGCCAAAATATATTGAATGTGACAGACAGGTACTTGCCTTGCTTGGGATGGAACCCGGCTCCTTGGGCAGGAGGGTGCTGTGCTCTACCAACTGAGCCAAAGCCCCAGCCTGTCCCAGAGTAGCTCTTGTTTTTCGCAAGGGGCAGGTGATCTTTTCCTGCACCTCTTTTCTGTTCTGGTTAAGTAGTGTTACAACCCCTAAGAATAGTTTCCTTTTCCTTACAAAACTTAACTGAACTATAGGATATTTTCCTTGTGTTTTCTTTTTTTTTCTTTTCTTTTTTTTAACCTCACATCTTGCTTTTTCAGCAAGCAACCTCTGGGCACATACACACCAGATGTGCTTTAAGCATTTGTAACCTTTAGTTCTTTTTTTAAATATCCACTTTTCTTTGTTTTCTGGAAAAGGAGAAAAACACAGAGAGAGGCTTTCCATCTCCCAGAAAATGTCAATAATAGCAAAGAATGCTTCCCAAATCTATAATTTCACTCTAACCATCAATCTGAACCTCTTTGTGTGTGTGTGTGGAAAAGAAAAAGATCAGTTCTTGTTGTTTTATGTTGAAAATTCACATGAGAACTATCTGAAAAAGAAGATGCAAATACACACATAAGCACTCACATCTATTCCCTGGTTAAGTCACCAACACAAGTGGATCTTATATTTATGATCAAGCAGAATTGTTGGAAGTTACAAATACACTATCAACAGACTCAGTTTGTCCATGTCACTGTGCAGACCCAGTACTAGGAAAGTCTAAGGCAAAAATAGCAATCAATATCATAGTTCCACCTATCAAAATACTGTACTTTCTAAAATGGATTTCATGAAATAATCATTGGCTCTGTGCCACCTGTTTGGACTGAGAGATATGTTAAAAGAAAGCATTTGGATATATGCTGCTTATTTGGGATACATTGTATTTTTGTCCATAATCTCATACAACGCCCCCATTGTGAGAACACATGAGACATTTATTGCTATCTTAGGAAAATGAATGATTGTCCTAAGCAAAAATATTCTTTATGTTATATAAATATATTGACTTGAAAAATTGACTGTGTTCCTCTTTTTGCCTGAACAAGCAGGAAATTCAGAGAAATGTGACCTCTTCAGACAACTGAAATAATGACCAAGCATTTGTGAATGCTAGTTGCACCTCAGCTGGGTTTTATGGATCTATTCTTACCTTCCTTCTGCCTAACTTTCTATTGGTTTTATTCTGTTTTATCTATGTATGTTGGTTGTTGTTGTTGTTGTTGTTAGGTGCTGTTGAGTCAGTATCTGACTCATAGCGACCCTCATAGGGTTTTCAATGGCTGTTTCAGGATTGCCTTGGGAGTGGATTGCCAGGTCCTTCTCCCATTTTTGCAGTGCTGGGAATTGAACTCAGGACCTCAGAGACTGCAACGCAGTGCTCTACCAACTGAGCTAAATTCCAGCCCGTGTATCTTGGTTAGGCACCTCAAATTCATTTGATAAAAAGGGTAAGTAAGGCTTTATGAAGATAGGGAAAAACACCTCCATTTCCCAGCCCTCACCGTCACCCCCAAATACTCATTAGATATATAAACAGTTTCTTTGTAATTCAGGACTGCAATACTTTCATCTGGGAAGCCAGCTGCATCAAATGCTTTTAATTTTAAGATTGAAAAAAAGAGGGCTATACATTCAGGTGAGGTCTAAAGAGGTCTGTGCCTGAGCCAGGGAGCTGTAAGTTTAAAAGAAAACCCTCAATGATTTTAAAGTTGATTCAGGGACAAGAGATGTAGCTCAGCGGCAGAGTGCTTGTCCAGTGTGTTGAAGGCCCCAGCACTGCAAATAATACAATAAAGACAATAAAGATAATTCTCTTGTAACATGATAGTAAAGGGACACGTCCATTGAGGCTTGAAGAGTCTAAATCCAACAGGTAAAAAGTGCTGAGAAATACAGGGTGGTGACTCAGAAATCCCTCTCCCTCTTAGAAAAAGAAGGTTCCAGAGGCTAGCAGTCAGAGAATTATTTTCAAAGGTATTTTCTCTGGATGGCTACTAGTGTCCCATCCCCAAGACCCACAAAGTGGGTTTGGGGTTTTCTTCCCATGCTTCAGTTTTGGAAAGATGGCTTTTAAAAAGCATTTGAAACCACAGTGAGGGGGCACTTTACACCCACCAAGATGGTTATCATCAAAAAGATAATAATGTGTTGCTGATGATGTGGAAAACCGAAACCCTTACACAGTGTTCATGGGAATATAAAATTGAATATCTGTGAAGCCTGCAGCCGTAGAACCCTGGCATGCCATCCCGTCCGATCTCAGAAGCTAAGCTGGGTCGGCCTGGTTAGTCCTCGGATGGGAGACCACCTGGGAACACTGGGTGCTGCAGGCTAGGGAGAAGGACAGGTCAGCCCACTCCCAAAACAATCAGCCATTGAAAACCCTACAAATAACAGCTAAGCAGTGACACAGCGCCAGGCACACAGTGTCAGAGAGAGTTTCGTTTGGTTGTACATAGGGTCGCTATGAGTTGGACTCAACTCAATGGCATCTAATAACAGCAACCACCTCTGTTAAAAATGGTTTGTCAGTTCCTCAAAGGGTAGTTGTAGAATTCAAGGCTAGTATTTCCCATCACTTTCTAAGAACAACTTCCTGAATTTCCAGGTGTCATCTCAAAAGGGTGATCATGCATCTCCTCTGTCACCAAACATCCTTCCCTCAATGTTTCCTCTATGACCACGTTATAGTTCCTCAGTAACTCAGCTTAATTTCCACATAATTTTTTCTCCCATCCCTATATGCAATTAGCTGGTAGTCCCAGCCGCATTGCAATTCATTCTTCAAGAGCCTCTTCTACTTGCTTTGCCACTACTTTGGTTCAAACCCTCTGAAAATGGTCTCTTCATCTCTATTCTTTACGTACAAAATTCATCGCAAATGCCATTTTCAGAATCAACCCCCGTACCCAGATTTTTAAAAAGACCTTCAAAGCCTCCATATAGAGCCAGGCATAGTAACTCATGCCTCTAATCTCAGCATTCAGGAGGCTGAGGCAGGAGGATCTCGGGTTCAAAGACAGCCAGGGCTACATAGTGAGACCTTGAATCAAAAACAAAACCAAACAAATGAGCAAAAATCCTCCATATAGAAAAAGCACAAAGGCCCTCCCAACATGGCTCTAACTTTCCATCTGCTGGACTGGATACGTCTCACTCTTCTCCGTGTACATAAAGTCTACTAAACTTCAAGACCTACATCAAGGGCTCACTTTGAATATTTCTCTGTCTTTATTCGTGGGAAATTTCTTTTCTGAATAATCTGAACACATAATGGAGTCTTCCTTTGTGACTCTTATAATTAAAGGAATTAAGGAAAGAAAAAAATGAGAAGAGTAGATAGAGGAAGGCAGACAAGAAATAGATGAAGGAAAGAAGGAAGGAGGAAAGGAAAGAGACAAAAAAGAGTCAGGGAGGGAGGGAAGGCTTCACGGACATCCCTGAGGGTGAGTACTGGGATAGGCCCCAGGGCAGATTTTTCTCACTTGCTGACCCAAGTAATAAAACAGCCAGTCCTAGGGAGTCTTACAATTGTCCATGTTTTTCCACAGAAGACACGAGTCAAAGAAATTTGAAATGCCTTGCAAGACTAGCTAGTAGCACACATAGCAGGGACTTAAATGCATGACTTATGATTGATCACAAAGCCCTAGAGTAGCCCCACCTGTTTTATCAAGGTCACAGAGAGAAGAGACATGGAGTAGCATAGAAAGCATTGAGATACAGCAGTCAGGAAGGGGCATGGTTGGGGAGGGACTAGGCAGAGTCCTTGCAGGCCACACCCACAGGAAGGCTCCTAATCAGCCACACCAATGGAAGCACACAAATGAATGCCCAAATCCAGGGCACTGACACACCATTTTTGTGAGGAGGAAACTAATATTAAAGATTTTTTAATGAGACAATTTTTATTTCCAGTGTTTATAAAAGTTTTTAAACAATAGTATGTTTTGGAAAAAAAAAAAACTATAATTAAAAAAAATTTTTTTTCCAGTACTGGGGTTTGAACCCAGGGCCTTGCACTTGCATGCTTTGCAAGTGCTGGACCACTGAGCTGTGCCCTCAGCCTTTTGGTTTTTTTTTGTTTTGTTTTGTTTTTGTTTTTTACTTTTTGAGACAGGGTCTCGCTAAATTACACAGACTGCCTCTGGTCTCGAACTTGCTATCCTCCTGCCTCTGCCTCCTCAGTCACTGGGATTACAGGTGTGCACCACTTCGCTGGCACAAAACATTTTAAGTCAATAAATATCTGCTTCTGGAAAAGGCATGCTGCTATCACTGCATCCATCATCCCCACACACATTTTATCACATTATGTTACCTCCAAATTCTGGACTCGATCTCATTTGTAGACACACAGGTTGTGCACGGAGAGTTATGTTCATCTTTTTAGCATTCAGTCTTGATAGTACGGTGTTTCTTACTTGGCACAGACTCACAGAAGAATCACTGAATTAACAAATTTTATCTGGACTCTATCAACCATTTTAAAAAATATATATACTAATTTCCTTTTCTTGTCACTGTGCTCATGTTAAATGTAAGTTCTACTATTTATGCTTGGCCCAAGGCAATGAGCTCTATTTAATGCTCACTATCATGCTTGGCTAAGCAGGGTCGGGCCTGGTTAGTACCTGGATGGGAGACCGCCTGGGAACACCAGAAGCTGTAGGCTTGGGAGAAGGACCTGGCAACCCCCTCCCAAAAATCAATCTGCCATTGAAAACCCTATGCAGAGCAGAGAAGCACTGACAATAGTGTTTCCCCTGTTGTACAGAGGGTCGCTATGAGTCGGATACCGACTCGACAGCACCTAACAACAACAACAATCATGCTTGGCTAGGAGAAGAACCAGGCAATCCACTGCCAAAAATCAATCTGCCATTGAAAACCCTATGAATAACTGATGTAGGATTGCTAAGAGTTGGGTACTGACTCAATGGCACCTAACAACAACACCATGCTTGGCAAAACCTATTTCTGTAATTGTTGGACAATTTTACGTGCTTTAAGTTTAGTAGTTTTGTGTTAATCCATATTATAATGGTATCATAAGGATCAAAATAGCCCTACTTGATCTTGGGAGAGAGGGAAAATCTTGAAGGTACAATGCTTCTTTGCTTTTTCTATGTCAAAGTACAAGCTCAATGCCATACTTCTGACATTAAGTCACTCTAACCCTTAAAAGTAGCCCTGTGGCATCTGATCCCTTCAGATCTCGGAAGCTAAGCAGGGTCGGGCCTGGTTAGTACCTGGATGGGAGACCACCTGGGAACACCAGAAGCTGTAGGCTTGGGAGAAGGACCTGGCAACCCCCTCCCAAAAATCAATCTGCCATTGAAAACCCTATGAACAGTAGAGAAGCACTGACAATAGTGTTTACCCTGTTGTACAGAGGGTCGCTATGAGTCGGAAACCGACTCGATGGCACCTAACAACAACAACAACAACCCTTAAGAGAGTCCCCAGTTGGCCTCACTCATGCATCTGCAAATACACACAAGAGTCGTGCATCTGACACCCTGGGGTTTCTTACACACACACACACAAAAAAAAAAGTTCATTGCCAGTGTGGTAGCTCATGCCTGGAATCCCAGCCACACAGGAGCCAGAGGCAAGAGAATTGCAAGTTCGAGGTCAGAGGCAGCTTGCCTAATGTAGTGAAATCCTGTCTCAAGATAAAAAAATTAAAAATGGCCTAGGGGTGCAGGCTCACCGGTAGAGAGCTTGCAAAGCATGTGTGAGGCCCTGGGTTCAACCCCCAGGTACTGCAAAAATAAATTAATTAAAAAAATAAAATATTGTATACTAAATGAAAATATAAGTAAAAGAGACAAAAAAATAAAGATGAGGTCTTTAATTACCAAGAATAGCTTCATTATTTCATGTTATTCGGTGTATCAACCCATTAAGATTATCAAACCTTAATATTTCTCTTGTATTAATCATGCTTCTCGTTCTGTGTGTGTGTGTGTGTGTGTGTGTGTGTGTGTGTTTCTTAACAAATAGAATGATCCCTAACCCTGAAAGAATAGCTAACTATTGCCATGCCTAGGTTATATGGAACAGAAATTTGAGGAAAAAGAGAGTATTCTAGACATGAATAAATAAACACAACTATGGAATTAACATAAGAGCGATTTGGTTAACTTTGCCAGAACTAACTTTCAAATATTGAATTTTGTA
>VMDO01040243.1:0-12056 GCA_007922755.1 Pedetes capensis | reverse complement strand
GAAGAAGAAGAAGAAGAAGAAGAAGAAGAAGAAGAAGAGGGAGGGGGAGGGGGAGGGGGAAGGGGAGGGGGAGGAGGAGGAGGAGGGGGAGGGGAAGGAGAAGGAGAAGGAGAAGGAGAAGGGGGAAGAAAGAAGGAGAAGGAGAAGGAGAAGAGGGAGTGGGAGTGGGAGAGGGAGAGGGAGAGGGAGAAGGAGAAGAGGAGGAAGAAGAAGAAGGTGGCGGCAGGAGGAAAAAGAGGAGGAGGAGGAGAAGGAGGAGGGGAACTACTAAAACAAGAACAGCCCAAAGATTTTTAAAGGAAGCAGGGAATTTTTAATTAATTATTAGGATTTATTCAGTATGTTCTACCTTTATAAAAATCACTATTTACCAAGATAGCAGAGGACTGTCCCAGGTAGTACTGTGACCACAAGCTCAGCCTAGGTATTTTCAGGATGTTCAAAGCCACAGCAAATACTTAACAGGCTTGAGACTGCAAATGTGAGTAATGGAGTGGGAACTCATCACTGCTGTGGAGGTGGCTGGTGTCACATGCCTCACCCAGGATGGAGCAGCAGCACCATGCCATTCTGGAAGGACTCCTGTCCTGTCGATCTTGAGTGCTGAGCACCCTCTTCCCACATGGTGCTCCCCAGGACAGGGCAGTGGACGCTTTGGGAGAAAAGCACACCTCCTCCCCTCATCCACAGCCCAGCCCACTCACTTGAGAGCATGGGTGATCCACAGTCTATGTTGCAGCTTAACACAATTGTCTACATCACATCACAAGCAAGCCCCCCCCCCCCCCGAAACTAAACTTTAGCAAGGTTGTGCAGGGAAAATACATATCTTCTCATGTATTCATGTCCATGGAAGTTTTAGAAGTGACAGTAATCTGCTTTCTCCTGCCTTCTCTTCTGTCACCTTCTATCAGGTTTGTCTGCTGAATCTTAAACAGACATTAGCAGGAAGCCCAGAGATCTCCCAGGCTAGTTTCTGACCACTTACCCCAAAGCAGGAAGACGCCAGTGACTTTAGGCTGCTGGCTGTTTGCTGGGTATGTCTGCTCTTTTAGACTAGGGACCTGAGGACTCATCCTTTTTGTAAGAGCCCAAAAGATGGTATTATGTGTCCTTACCTAAAATTTGGTGCTGGGATTTAGCTCTGTTGGTAGAGTACTGCTCTGTAGTCTCTGAGGTCCCAAGTTTGATCCCCAGCACTGCAAAAACGGGAGAAGGACCTGGCAATCCACTTCAGAGGCAATCCTGAAACAATCGGCCATTGAAAACCCTATAAGGGTTGCTATGAGTCAGACATGACCCGAAGGCACCTAAGAACAACAACAACAGCCTAAAATTTAGACTCTGATGTACAGAAGCAAGTCAGAAGTGCAGTACAGTCCTGTGGCTGAAACTGGTGTACCCATTTCTTTCCTTCCATCCATTCTTCTTTCCTTCCTTCCTTCCATTTCCTTATTTCTCTTTTTCTTTCTTTCTTTCTTTCTTTCTTTCTTTCTTTCTTTCTTCCTCTCTCTCTCTCTCTCTCTCTCTCTCTCTCTCTTCTTTCTTTTTTCTTCTTTTCTTTATTTCTTGCCAAACTACCCTCAATTTTATTCCAGGAAGCAATATGCCTAGCTACAAGACAGCAATTCCAGCCTCCTTTGTAGTCAGGTATCATCTCTGAGATGTGACTCCTTTCAAGCGAAACTTCAAGGAAAAATCCCTTAAAAGGGGAGAGACAGCTGGCAGTGCCCTTTTTGTCCTTTGTCCCCTTCTTCTTCTTTCTTTATTCTGTCTAAAATCTAGAAGAGATGGCTTGTTCTCTAAAAGGTATCTTGGGTATGGGCGTAATCTTGAGGGTGGAAGGCCACCCTAAGAATGAAGAAGAAAAGGCATTTGTCCAGCAGGCAGCCACAAGGGCACACTATCTTGTAGGGATCCACAACAGGCATGGATCCTCTACCTCCTACTCTCTTTCTCAGAAGAGAATAAATCGCCACCTTAAGCTTTGCCATGTGTGGGTTTATTATAAACTACCTGACCTAATTCTTTCTTTTTTATTTTTTATTTTATTTATTTATTTTTTGAAATGGAGTCTTACTATGTAGTCCAAGCTGGCCTTGAACTTGGTCCTCCTGCCTCTGCCTCCTGAGTGTTTAGATTAAGGTATGAGCCACTATACCTAGTTTATCCATCCTAATTCTAAGTGATATATGTAGACAGAATTCTAGGTTAATTCTCCAGAAATCAATATCTGTCATAGACATTCTTTGGCAATTTTCTACACCATTAATTTGCTTAAAATTTGTCTCTTAAAAATCTTATGAAGTTTATATCAGTTTGTATTTTGCTGTATTCTTCTAAAGTTCACCCACCGTATTTTGTGATGTAGTAATTGTTTCTTGTCTTATTTCTTCCAGTTGATTATACAATGAATTTTAAGGATTTATTAGTAATAAAGTAGATTGCTGTATTCAAAAAGAAAACTCTCAAATTTTGTCTATGGTCTTTTTAAGTTCACAAAGAAATAATAAGTTTAGAGTCATGGGTAGGCATTGGGAAACTATGAGGAGGAATATTGTATCCTATGTTTTCTTCATGACTAAATACCCAGAATCACTCTCTGTGCTGAAGAAAACATACTCATAGCCATGCACACACGAACACCTAGCCCCATATGTGACTTCAGATTCAGGCAGAATCTTTGTCTCTTTAACAAAGAAGTTCCCATTTCATCTATGGCAACCATACTGCACTTAAATGAAAGTCATCCCCTTAAGATATGAAATATTAAGTTTGGGAGTGTGGTCAGAAGCATTAAAGCATGCAATACTCATGGAACAGACATTCAGTAGAAAGGCACTAACATATGCTTACATTAAAGAGATGGAAAAGACAAATCGTGTTGGAAAGGATGACAATGCACCAAATGTGGTTCACCATTTAGGTTTTCTTTAATAATAGCCTTTTTCTAGACATTTTGTTTCTTCTCTTTTGAAGGTTCTATACTACATTACCAACTACCTAGTTCTTTTAATTTTTCAGATTTTTAAAATGAGAATAACAACCTTGTGTGGATTGGCGTTTAGCTCACTTGGTAGAGTGCTGCTCTGCGCTCTCTGAGGTCCTGGGTTTGATCCTCAGCACCACAAAAAAATGGGAAAACAACATGGCAGGCCACTCCTGAAATAATGGGTCATTAAAAACCCTATGAATAGCAGAGAAACATGAGGTAGTGCCAGGCATGGCACAGTGCCAGGGAGTGTTTTGTCTGTTGTATACAGGCTGGTTATGATCAGACCCGACTCAACAGCACCTAATAACAAACAACAACAAGGACTATAGGGAGGATTAGGTCAGACAATGCACACAATGATCAAAGCCCTGTCCCTGGCACAAAACAGACAGATTCTCAGTGACCCTGAATGTTATTAATAATCATAAGAACAAGGGATGCTGAGTGAATGTATGCACCCATTTTCTAACTTGGTTCCATGCCCCCTAGAAGCCCTGAGAATGCCACCCATACTCTGAATTACTCTCTGCTGCTAGATATGTGTCCTCATCAAGGCAAAGGATTCAATCGTCACGCCCTTGCCAACTTTCAGCCTCAATTCCAACACAGTGGGCCCAGCCTGCCTGCCTGTCCAACCCTTCCTTTGGCTTCCAACAAGCTCCCAGCATACTCTGCTCCAGCCGTTCTCCTGGCATACATCAGGTGGCTTTGTAGTTACCCTGCTGGCCTGTCACCTCTCACTTATGTGTCTTTGTCTACTGTATTGTCTGCTGTGATTGTCTCTGGAAAGTCTTAAGAGGTGCATCCTGAGACCATTACAAATTCTAGACGGCTTCATATTTTTTTCTTTTATTTATATGTACAGGTTCAATGTCAATCAAATTAATTTTATTCAGACTGCTGCAGTTCAAATTGTAGCTGGACCACCTACAAACTGTGAGACCTTGTGCTATGGTTTGGATATGGTTTGGCTCTTCAAGATGAAGATGCTGAAAACTCAGTCCTCAGGGTGGCTGTGTTGAGGTGGTAGAAATTTGGAGAGGTGGAGCCTGGTGGAAAGTAATGAACCACATCTGGGGATCCTCCTCCATAAGGGGATTAATGCTGTCTCACAGGACAGATTAGGTCTGGTAAGGGGAATTCATGCCAGAGAGCAGATTGTTACAAAAAGAGTAAGCCTGGCACCACACCAGTCTCTTGCTTCCTGTCTCATTATGTGATTTCTTTTCCCCTTCTGTGCCCTGTTGGTTCCGTTCTCAATTCTCCCTCATATTGTGGCACCCCAAGGGGGCCCTCAACAGGACACAGGCACCAGGCCTTTTGGATTCTCCAACCACCACATTTGAGAGCCAAATATGCCTCTTTACAAGTTACTCAGCCTCCAGCATTTTGTTATAACAATGCAAAGCAGATTAAGATGCTGTGGGTACCAGATGTGGTGGCACATACCTATAATCCCTGTGACTTGGGAGGCTGAGCCAGGAAGACCAAGAGTTGGAGGCCACAGGTAGCCTGTGCAAAATAGGAAAAAATAAAAAATAAAAAGGGGCTGAGGTTGCAGCTCAGTGGTAGAGCACTAGCCTAGCACGTGTGAAGCCCCAGATTCAACCCCAGTATTAGAAGAGGAGAGGAGACAAGATGAGAAGAGAAGAGAAAGGAAGAGAGAAAGAAAGAAAGAAAGAAAGAGAGAGAAAGAAAAGAAAAAAGAAAAGGAGAGAAAGAAAGAAAGAAAGAAAGAAAGAAAAGAAAAGAAAAGAAAAAGAAAGGAAAGAAAAAAGAAAAAGAAAGTAAGATGACTTAGATAAGTCACTTAATTTCTCTGTGCCTCAGTATCCTCATGGGGGCATGAAGATAACAACAGGGCCTATCTCAAAGGATTGCTATGTAGATGAAAAGAATAAGTACATAAAAAGGCCTTAGAACCATGCCCAACACATAGGAAGCACAGTAAGTATTTACATATACCCAACAAATATTTCTTGAGTCCAGATTCATGGTGGGCACTGGGACAGGCAAGAGAAGACATAGCATGAGGGAAAAGTGGAGAACATCTGCTCTCCTGGAACACATATTATCCTGGCAGATTTCCACAGCTTTCCCTCAAAGACACCGATTTCAAGAATGTAGCTGGAATATAGGAATTTGCATTTTTAGGAAACACCCAAACAATTTGATACAGGTGGTCAGTGAACCAAACTTTGACAGACATTGAAAATTAATTCATAACTGCATATGTAGGATTTAAATTTCTGCTTCAGTTAAATCACAAATTATTGTACATTGAAACCTTAGAGAAGAACCAAAACACAGAGAGTTGACCACTGGAGTGCCAAGGGACCAAAGGAAAGAGCCTGGTTCTTCATTCTTTATGTGATGGCCAGTCAGGTGTGGCCACAAGAGGAGACAGGAGAACCTAGGGAAAACAAGGCTCCTATACTCACAGAGTTGAGGGGCTCAGAAGGCCAGGCAGGCCCACATGGAAAGAGAGCAGGATGGTCAGAAAGCAGAAGACAGGAGTAAGGAGAAGGCTGAAGCCTGAGCCTTCTTTGGGGTTCCCAAGGGGAAGACAGGTGAGGAAGGGTGAATGATCTAGGACTGGCTAGGCTGGAAAGTTTCCACAGGCTATAGAGGTGGTCCCTGGCTGTCCGGTACCCAGCCCTGGGATGGTTAATGTAGGAGTGTAATGTCTCCTGGGATGCATGAGCCAGAGAGAGAAGGTCTGGCACTAACTAGTTAGTGTGCACGTCAGAAAGCATGTGTCCCATAGAACCCTTTGCTATTGCTAAGGATTGATTCAGGGTAGGGTTTAGCTTAGTTGGCAGAGTGCTACTCTGCACACTCTGAGGCCCTGAGTTTGATCTCCAGCACCACATAAATGGGAGAAGGACCTGGCAACCCATTCCCAAAACAATCCTGAAATAATCAGCCATTGAAAGCCCTGTGAATAGCAAAGAAGCACTGACACAGTAGGGGCACAGCACAATGTTTTGTTCTGTTGTACATAGTGTTGCTATGAGTTAAACCCAACTAGAGAGCACCTAACAGCAACAAGAACTGATTACCTGGAGGCAAGCAGTCTCTGTCCAGCCAAAAAGGCTTTATGGAGTACAAAAGAAGGAGGGAGGGATCTAGCAAAAGGAGGAAATCCTGGGAGAGGAGAAGAGGGAGAGGAGGAACAAGTAGGAGAGAGGAATGGAGGAGGGGGAGACCTCAGGGTGAACAGCCCAACTTTAATAGTTCTAGAAATAATTATAATAACACCAATAATACCAAAGAATAGTAATAATACAGATGGATTAGAAAATTCGTGTAATAGTATTGACAGTGTAAAAAGATAGGTCATTACAGAAAAAGTTCTGATCTGAAACATAATTGGGATCCAAGGATATATAGAAAAATATTACCACAAAAAGACATGCAAATGGAAGAGAGATATTTGGTGGGGGGTGGGACTGGGGGAGGAAGTGCACAAGAGGGAAGGGGGAACTTATCTGTGCAATGTACAACAAAATGTGTATATGGAAATGTCACAATAAAATGCATGTCAGAATGAGTGCATGTCAGAATCACATTAAGTTGTACATTAAAAATTTCTAATAAAAAATTGAAGCAAAAAAAAGATGTTCAAACATAACATACAGAAAATAACATACATAAACACATACAGTTCCCTGGCACATAGTGGAGACTTCTTGGAAGTTTACTTTGCATGAGTAGTGTGTACATGAGGGGCAGGGAACAGAGGAGGTCTCTCCAAGTATTAACAATTCCCTCATTGCTCTTTGTAAAGACCATGAGCATCACCAAAAACTGGGGAGTTTAGCAACTCTCTGCCAGCTGTGCTCTTTCTTATCTTCTACTTCTGGGTTTGTTTCCAGCATTGTTGACTGTTTTCTTAAAAAGGAGATTGCCTGAAAATACAAATGGATTGAAGCAGGTTTTAGGTATGTTCAGAATGATACATCCTTCATCATGAGGAATTTTGAGCCCACTGTCCTTACTTTCAGGTGGTTGTGAAATCAGAACAGACCTGCTGATCACCTTGACCACTTTCTTATCAACCTTTACTTTGCAAGGAAATGCAATGGGGCCAGCTGAAAGCCTATTGCACTGGCCAGCACCTCCTGCGGACACAGCTGGCCATGAGGGAAGAGCACAAGTTTTGTGGCTGGGCCTCAGGACAGATCTAGGGGGCCTGCACCAGTCACCCCCAATATTTATAAGCCACTGTTTGGGAGATTTGTTACTTGTAGATGAAATATTTCCTGATACAATGCCTATGATTTCCCATAAACATCTTTGGTACTATGACTAGCAATAAAATATGGACCTCTTTCCCATGAATTTGCAGGACCAAATGAGAATTTGAGCCTGAATGTTAGGGGAAAAGCAAAATAAACTGTCTTTGATGTGATTTTTCCTTCATGTCTTTAAAGTAACTTACCATCTGTCTTGTTATTTTGATTATTTAACTTGAACTTTATTTACCAGAGATAAAATTGCTTACAAAAATCACACAACAATTTCATACATAAATTCAGAAAGACAGACAGACAGACACACACACACACACACACACACACACACACCCTTCAAAAGGTCTATGGCTTTAGAAAACATATAGCACCTATCCTTATAAAATCATAGAACAGGAATTATTTCATTGTCAGTTTGGGGGCCCAGTTGACAATTTCAGAAAATATCTCTTGCTGAATTCACTTTCAGAAAGTTTCTGGATTAACAAACTCTGTGTAGCTATTGTGGAAATGAGCAAAGACCACCATTTATCCCTTCAAATGACTAGCTTGTTTCACTCTGGAGGTCAAATGAGGCTAATAAACCCTACCTTTAAAAACAGACCTCAGGTAGAGTCTTCATTAGTGTAAAGTATCCAGTAGAGATCAATCTTTTTCATCCTCTCGGGCAGGTGAGACCAGTCTAGCTAGCATGTTCACAAATAAGTCCAAGGCAATCCTGAGAAGATATCATGAAATTTAGAGGACCACTAAATTCTCCCCAGACACCAGAGAAAACACGATTTTACCCCAGGTCTAACTAAAAAATAAAGCAGAAGAATTTTTACCTTACATTTAGGTGTCTACACACTATGCCAACAGTGGAAAGAAATACATTTCACAGCAAATTTTTCACATGTAGAAAATTAAACCACTGATTCTTTCTATAAACTATGTCTTCAAAGACCCAACACCATTTTTCCTCTCCTAATTGCTATTATAAGGCAATAAATCTCTTATATGGAAATAATACAGATACAACTGCATGGCATATGTAGGCCATGTGTTCTGGTAAATCCATAAACTTGTTTCATTTACATTTTGCTGAAAGGCACAACAATCTTCCAAGAACATTAATCATTAATTTTAGAAATGCAGGCTTTGTTTGTTACTTATCTCTACTAAAATAGTGCTTAGTAAATACATGTCAAATAAATATTCATTCATTCAACAACTATTTAGTGAGCAGCTACAATGCTGGAATTTAAGTATAATGACTTCCTTCATTAGAATACCATTTGAATGTACTCATGGAAATAATATTGAAATGACAACAAAACGTGTTATACCTTAAGGTTTTCTAAAACAAAAGAGTCAAGAAAATTATTTTAGGGTCAAGAAGGATATTTTATAGCAAAAGAGAACCATTCAATCTTTTCTCATTTATAATGTCCTTGTGATTCAGGTTAAAGCTTGTTAAACTGAAAATAACATAAATGCAAGAAAACTTGCTTAAACAAATTTGTGCATCTCAGAACAGAAAGTGTAGTTTGGCTTTAGAAAGGATTAGAACAGAAACTGTAGAGCTATCAGAACCCATTATTTCTCCATCTCTCTGTGGCCACGTGGCTGCTTGTTTTGTGGCTGCTTTTACCTACATGTCTGCATCACTCTCTTTTTCCCTTTCTGAATACCAGCATTCTCTGCTCCTCCATGCATACGATGGCTGGCCCAAGGCCCAATTTCACATCACTAGCTCACAAGTTCAGCAGGATCTGGCCAGCATCTGAGAATTCTAATTTCAAATTCTGAGAACAGAAGAATTGATTGGTTCAGCCTACCCTGGGTGTCCACCAGTGGTCCAATCAGCTTTGCTAATGAGGGAAATTTAGAGAACAAAGATCTATCAAAGAAGCACATTCAGATGGATGGAGAAAGGGGTTCCCAAACTGAGAACAAGGGCTGGGCAGACACCTGGAAGTTTTTTCTTCACTTGAACTGAACAGAAAGTGCTTTCAAATGTGAGCTTTATAAAAAGGTACCAATCCAGTCCTGAACCTCACTCAGGTTTGCAAAAAATCTACAAGAACAAATGCATCTGTCTGGCTTAGCTGGTAGCAAAGTTTGCAATACATTTGAGCTCTGTTTGGTCCTCTAAGGTAAAGTGGCCTCACTGAGCAGGACAGAGGCATATTAAGAGGTGTGTATGCTCATGCAGTTGTAGCTATGTTCAGTTTAATTCCACTTACCTTCTACCTAAGAGTTTCTTTGGGCATTTTCACTATTCTTCAGCCTGCCTTCCCTTCTAAGACATACCAGCCTACACAGTTATGGGTGCCTGACACATTTTAGATGATGACATTGGCTTGGAAATCTGTCATTGCTACCAAAACATCACTCAATCCTTAGGAACATTCCCTTAATTAGAATCAAAACCCAGAACATCTAATCACCCCATCTTCCCATATTCACATCAACAATTTGCTTCTATTTCTAGTTTTCTAGTACCATTTTCTGGATCTAACCCTTTGCCTTGTCTGAACCCCTTTCCTACCATTGACTCAAGGTAACTCCTACCCTGAAAAAGGCAATGCAGTTTCATTCTAAGCCTTTTTCTTCCTATTTAGGAAATCATGGCAAACCTTTATCTCATTGTTCCTATTCTTACAAACTAATCTCAGTGAAAAATTACAAAGCTGATGAATATTTAAAAGATATGTGTAAACAGTGTATTATGCACAGCCTCCCCCTCACACCTGAGAAACTGACTTAACTCTTCTCTATAAACAATGCTTTTTTCAGGCCAAGGCAATGTGTGTTCTCTCTAATGATGTGACCCCACCCTCAGATTTACTCAGTGCAGATAATAGCCATCTCAGAATAAAATAAATTGGAGTCTGCATGTGTTTATTAAAAATACTATTTATCTGCTGGGCATGGCAGTGCACACCTGTAATCCCAGCACCTGGGAGGCTGAAGCAAAATACCTAGAGCCAGGAGTTCAAGACCAGCCTGAGCAGCAGAGTTAGACTTTGTCTCAAAAAAAAAATCATCTATCTCTTATTAAGCAGCTTCAAAACATATCTACAGAGATTATCTTACTTTATCATTACAATTCTGAGTGAAGTAATAATAATCATCAGAATAATAATCATCATAATAAAGATTCTCCATCTCATTTTAAAGATGAGCAATGGAGGCCTGAAATAATTATTTCCCCTCCCTTTGTTTTTTTCTGTACTGGCGGTTGAATTTAGGGCTTCACACATACTAAGCAAGTGCTCTACCACTGAGTTGCAATGCAAACCCCAACTCCACTTCTTGTTTTTTATTTTGATACAGGGTCCCAAACTAAGCTGTGCAGGCTCTCTCTGCCCTCAAACTTGCCATCCTTCAGCTTCAGCCTTCCGATTTGCTTGCCATGGCACCCAGCTTAAAATAACTAGCTTTGTAAATTGGTCACTACCTTCCACAGAAACTTGGCCTAATCTGTAGACTGAAGCTATTGAGAGGGTCTCGGGTAGAGTGCCTGCCTGGCATGCACAAGGTCCTGCATTCAATCCTCAGGACTGAGAGGAAAAAAGAAAGATTTTGAATTGTGATTTCTCTAACATTTCATCTAGCACTGCCATTTCATTTTTAATTAATTAAGTCAATTAATTAAATTTTATCAGCAGAAGGCAGTTTACTGATAATGCTGAGGCCAAGAACTCCAACTCTAATTCCAGGTTCTTAGGCAAAGAGTAAGGAAATGTCATGAGATGGAACAAAAATAAGGTGTTGCAACTCTGGAGAGCTCGAAGTTGCTGAATTAGAAGTTCCATTTCTAAGATTATGACAACATCCAGAGTGAATATAGAAGATAATGTAAATAATTCTAAAGGTGCAGCTCAACTTTCATTGCAGAATCTTAGCAACAAGTGGAATACTGGAAGCAGAACAAAAAAAAAAGTTTATCTTTCCCACTATAAAATGGTCATGTTGGAAAATTCCATCCATTTTCCAGCCAAGTGACCCAAATAAAGTTACAAGTGCAGGTGGACTTGGAGCAGTTTCTCAAAATGGAAAGATTTTTATACAAGAATTGCAGTTTTCACAAAGAGCCTCTTTGGACGATGGCTCATTGCAGGTGCGGGAGGCCAACGCTCTAAGCTCAGCTGAGGACTGTGGACATTTGCCCTGCAGTGTCTTCTTGAGCTCGAGTGTGGGAATCCCTGCATGGACACTGGGAACAAGAATTCCAGGACATTGAGCCTCTCAGGTTAGGAAGCTTGTCACCAGATAACTTACTCTCCTAGACCACCTGTGAGCTTGGTGGCATTATTGACACATAATTTATATATAATAAGATGTATCCACTTAAAATGTAATATTGAACGATTTTCATTGTATTCAGAGTTGTGCACCCACCACCATAATTTTATGGCACAACACTGTCATTTCCTCAAAAAGAAACCTCCCATCAGGCTGGAGATATAGCTCAGTGGGAGAAGTACTTGCTCAGCATGCGCAAGGTCCTTGGATCAATCCCCAGCATTGAAAAAACAAAGAAAAGAAAAGATTGAAAAAAGAAAAGGAAAGAAAAGGAAACAGCCTCTTACCCATCAACATCACTCTCCACCCACACTAATTGCAGTCTTCAAGCAACAACACATCTTTCTGTATAGATTTGCCTATTCTGAGCATTTCATATAAATGGGATCATACAACATAGGTAGGGTATTTGGTTACTGGCTTCTTTAATTAGTGTAATGTTTTCCAGGTTAATGCATGTTGTAGCATATATTAGCACTTCATTCCTTTTTATTACTCAGTAATATTCCTTG
>VMDO01040242.1:0-12058 GCA_007922755.1 Pedetes capensis | reverse complement strand
TTTTTTTTTTTTTTTTTTTTTTTTTTTTTTTTTTTTTTTTTTTTTTTTTTTTTTTTTTTTTTTTTTTTTTTTTTTTTTTTTTTTTTTTTTTTTCAATTCTAGATTCTAATATGCCTTCCATTATATACTGATACTAGAAGTCAGCTAAGGAAGGGTTGGGATTTAGTTCAGTGGGTAGAGTGCTGCGCTGCAGTCTCTAAGGTCCTGAGTTCAATTGCCAGCACTGCACAAGTGGGAGAAGGACGTGGCAATCCACCCCCGAGGCAATCCCGAAATAGCCATTGAAAACCCTCTGAGGGTCGCTATGAGTCAGATACAACTTGGTGGCACCTAACAACAAGGAAGGATTACCAAGAGACTTCTGTAAAACATAGACTGAAGTAGTGCTTGATGTAGGACAAGGTTGATGATACTGCAGAAGTAAGTAGTCTGAGTAAAGGAGGAAAAGAACTGGCTTGGGGAAAAGATAGTTTAATTTTAGTTGTGTTGAGTTTGAGTGTAAAGATATGAATCAGTAATTAGAAATGTTAGCTGGGCATGGAGGTGCATACCTGTAATCCCAGTGACTCAAGAGGTGAAGGCAGGAGAATCTTGAGATTGAGGCTAGAGGCAGTCTGTGTAACTTAGCAAGACCCTGTCTCAAGATTAAAAAATGAAAAAAAAAAAAAACAAAAAAACAAAGAGTGGAATCAGGGTACAGCCTAATGGTAGAGCACTTGCAAAGTATGTTTAAGGCTCTAGGTTCAATCCCTAAGTACTATTTTAAAAAAAGAGAAAAAAAGAAAAAAAAAAAAGGAAATATTGGGCCAAACCAAGGAGGAAATTCAGTGCTGGATAATAGCTTTGGGAGACTTGTTTTTATAGAGATTGTAATTGAATTAACAGGAACAGAGGGACTTAAGCAGGTAAAAAAGGATAGCTAACTCTTGTGGGAATGCCAAAGTGTAAAATTTGGTAAGAGAAGCAACAAAAGTATTAGGGCCTTATGTTACTGTCTTATACAAGGTATCATAAATATCAAGAAGGAAAAGCTGATCATCAGAGTTTGCTATTACAGAAAGATTGAGAGCATGAAAGATTGATTAAAGGTGACTTTAGAGCTGATAATCAGGTGCAAGATGCCTCAAAGAGCAGTTCCAGTAGTATGTGGGGTGGTAAAGAGAGGCCTTCTAAGGTAATAGGGCCTGATAACAGCTTATACTGGGAACTGAGTTGGGTTATGACTTTTTTAAATGTATCTCTCTATAACATGTACATTTCTAATCCTGTTTTCATAGCATGCTCTAAAGAATGGTGACATTTCTGAAACTTCAGAGAAACCAAAAGGCATACCTAGAAGAAAACCTGTTAAGAAGAATAAAAGCCAAAAGAAGAATACTACAACTCCCTTGAAACAGGTTATTTTTGTTGTTGTTAGTTTTTTTGTTTGAAGCAAGGTCTTGCTATTTAGCCCATGCTGCCCAGGAACTCAAAATCCTCTTTGCCTCAGCCTCCTGACTGTTAGGATTTCAGGTATGTGACACCACAGCCAGCTAAAGATTTGTAACTTAAATGATTAGTACAGTGCTTCCTATTGACATGTAATCATGAAACTTCTAAAACAACTATTAAGCTTCCTGTTGTTTAGGAACCTGGGGTCAATAATAAAAGTATAATGTATTAGGTAGGTTTGACACATGGAGAAATCAGGACAGTGTTTACTTTGTAAATGGGTTCAGGGAGGGGCTGCTATTATAGAGGAGTACCTGAGGGCTGTATACTGAATCAGCAGTGTTTTACTTCTTCTTTGTTTTGTTTTGTTTTATTTTGTTTTTTGAGACAGGTTCCTGCTGTGTAGTGAGGCTGACCTGGAACTCATTACAGGCATATGCCACTATGCCCAGTCCTGTTTTACTTCTTTAGCTGAGAGACAGTCTTATGGTCTTTTTATTATTATTATTATTTTAATTTTTCCTTTATGTAGTGCTAGGGATTGAATTTAGGACTTCACACATGCTAAGCACACACACTGGTATTAAGTTACATCCCTGGCCCTCTGTATTTATTTATTTATTTATTTATTCCTTTTTCTTCACAAACGCTAAAACTATTTCAAGAAATCAGAATCTCTGAGTAGCCATTTCTGCTAGTTTCAAACAGTAGAGCTGGGACTGAGGGTATAGCTCAGTAGTAGAACACTTACCTGGTGTGTGCAGGCTTTAGGATCTGTCTCCAGCACCACAAAAAAAAAAAAAAAAAATAGCAGTAGACTAGATGTTAAATATTTTGATGTCTCATTAGTCAACTTTTAGTTTCATTGTTTCCAAAGGGGAAGAGAATTAACATTTAGTGAGCACTTGCTTTATGCCAAACCAGAGTGCGGGGCACTTTATACAGTGTGCTTCCTTCTTATTCTTCACAACAGGCAAGGGAGGTAGATTATATTACAACCATTCAAAGGGGGAAGACTCAAAGTGATTAAGAACCTTGTCTATAATTATATAAATGGGAAAGTTGGAATTTAGATTTATGTGGTTTGGGCTCCAAATCTATTTCAGTAGGTCATGCTACCTTCCAAATCAGTGAATTGGAGATTGTCCCTCTTAACTTTCATCCTCCTCCATCCAAACAGGATTATAGGTTGCTTTCTTTAAAAGAAATAATGTGTGTCTATATGTATCTTTGATTTCTTTTGTAGTGGAAAGTTGGTGACAAATGTTCTGCCATTTGGTCAGAAGATGGCTGCATTTACCCAGCTACCATTGCATCAGTTGATTTTAAGAGAGAAACCTGTGTTGTGGTTTACACCGGATATGGAAATAGAGAGGAGCAAAATCTGTCTGATCTACTTTCTCCCACCTCTGAAGTACCTAATAACATAGAACAGAATGCTCGGGAGGTAAGGATCCAAAAAATTTCAATTCCTGAAAGCAGAGACTAGATGAGAAACAAAGGAGTATACCTAGTTGATCTACTAAGGCATGAATATTTTCTTTTTGTCTTTCAAAAATATTTTTATGTTTGCAATGCTAGGAATTAAACCTATTGTTATTGCTGTTAGGTGCCGTTAAGTCAGGTCTAGACTCATAGCGACGCTACATACAACAGAACGAAACACTCCTGACACTGTGCCATTCCTGGCACTATATCAGTGCTCCTCTGCTCATCATAGAGTTTTCAATGGCTGATTTTAAGGACTGCTTCAGGAATGGGCTGCCATGTCCTTCTCTCTTGTGGTGCTAGGGAGTGAACCCAGGGTCTCAGAGTATAGAGTAGCCCTCTACCAACAGAGCTAAACCCCAGGAATCAAACCTAGGGCCTTGCAAATACTAAGCAAGTGTTCTGTCACTGAGGTATACCATCAGCCTTAAATTTTTTTTTTAACTTTTACATAGAAAAGCAATTTATTCCATTATAAGCACTTACACAGTTAATGATAGACAGTATGGCCTGCTAGTGAAACAAGTCACCCAAAATGGAGGTGGCATCAGACTGTGGTCAAGAATTAACTCCTTAAAAAATATTAACTTTTAATCAACAATTAATTTAATTTTAAAAACAGATAGAAGCTATCAGTTCACTCTTCTCAACTTCACAGTCCACCTGTGGTACAACTGCCAGGTAAACACATACATCTTTAAAACATGGTGGTCCTAAGTTTAAAAAAAAAAAATACAAGAAGAACTATTTCACAGAAAGAAAAGGAATAATATGAAAATGCCTCAAGAAGTACACTAATAAGTAAAAATACAGCTGGGTGCAGTGGCGCACACCTGTAATCCCAGCGGCTTAGGAGGCAGAGGCAGGATAATTGCAAGTTCGAGACCAGAGGCAGTCTGCGTAATTTAGCAAGACCCTGTCTCAAAAAAAGTAAAAAAAAATGAGCTGGGGTGTAGCTCAGTGACCCAGCCCTTACAAAGCATGCAAGCACAAGGCCCTGGGTTCAACCCCTAGAACCGGAAAAAAAAAAAAAGAAGTATGCTACTAAGCAAAAATATATGGAAGGAAGAATATATAGTTTTGCCTTAACTGAAGAAACCGAGACTGATCTACGTAGGAAAATGTGCGGCCTGGAGGGTCAGAATAGAAGACTTTAGAGTAGGAATCTACGTGACTTGAATTTCCTTTAATTCCTAAAGAAAGATAACATTTTACAATATTTATACTTCATGGCTCAGACACTTCCCTCAGTTGGTTCTATTCTTTAATTATTTTAGTCTTTACTGAGAGCCTGAAAAAGTTGGGGATATCATTTAAGACAAAAAATAGTCATGCATGATATTCTCTTTTCTGTAGCTACTTTAGACCTGGGTTTGTTACTAGAAAATTCCTGAGACAAATTTAGATGTAAGTCTGTGGCTTTGCTGAATTAAGCACCCCTCCCAACTAATATTTAGAATACACCTATTGTTTAGGTTGCCTGCAGCCATAGCCCTGTGGCATCTGATCCCGTCACATCTCGGAAGCTAAGCAGGGTCTAAGGAGGGTCGGGCCTGGTTAGTACCTGGATGGGAGAATGCCTGGGAACACCAGAAGCTGTAGGCTTGGGAGAAGGACCTGGCAACTCCCTCCCAAAAATCAATCTGCCATTGAAAACCCTATGCACAGCAGAGAAGCACTGACGATAGTGTTTCCCCTGTTGTACAGAGGGTCGCTATGAGTCGGATACCGACTCGACAGCACCTAACAACAACAACAATAATTGTTAAGGATAATAGTGTTGTTGGTGGTACCTATTATACAAGGATAGCTGAACAAAGTTTGAGTGTCTCGAAACCAGTGTTAAACCAGTCTCAGGGTTGAGAGGAAAAAAGGGAACATAAAATCACAAGGGCAGATATATCTAGGATCCTTGTTCTTCTGGATCCACACTTCTTCAGGGCCTTTATCATTATAAATATTCTCTGACATTTGCCACACTTGCATGATATTGTCTTCTGGCACAGAACAAATCACCCAAAGTTCATCAGAATTCGAGGAGAAACCAGGTATCTTGGCAGTGTGTTCACTATCAACACACAAGATTGCTGATGGACCATGTTCTACATCTTCTAGGGACTGTTCCTCTCCAATTTTACTTAAATCCTACATACTAAGTCTGCAGTGTATACCCCTAGAACCCAAAATAGTCTCATTGTGTGAGGCAATCACTGAATCTGGAATATTTCATCCATATGGGATTAAAAGGAATTCAACCTAAGTTTCAGATTTCTCAGATCCCACAAGGCAACAGTCTTGTCAGCTGATCCTGTGGCAACAGTGAACTCACTTAAAAGGATCAAAAGACAGGCAATTCACTTCAGCCATGTGAATATTGACTAGAGTGGCTTGGTTTGGAAGTATTGTTTGAACAAGTATCCCAAATCATAAGGTTCTGATCATCAGCAACAGACCCAAACAAAGACTCAAGGAGCAAGTCCTAAGAGACATATATGTTGCTCTATGCTGTGTACAGATAATTCTTTGCATCCAGCACTTTTCCTTCCTTTGGAATGGCACTCGTGTTCCATAGGAAGATGGTGTGGTTTAGAAGAATGTTTCGTGTTGACAAAAATAAGAACATCGCTGGATGGAATCTGTTGTAATGATGCAAGAGTTCTGGGGCATATGAAAGGCCCTGTTTACTTCTTCATGGTTGATTTTTTTGGTCTCCCAGGCTGGCCTCAAACTCGTGTCAATCCCTCTGCCTCAGCCTCCCAAGTGCCAGGATTACAAGCATGCACCATCATGCCAATCTTTTCACGGCTGATCTTGATTTCTATTTCAGTTTTTCCACTAACAGATTGAGAACCTTCAAATTCTCCTTTCTTACTGTCATAGTGTGATGTATCAAACTGAACATCATTGTTCAGGAGCTACGTACTGACTATCACAAGGTGGTTTTTTCATGCAGTGTGTGTCCCCAGGACAAGTCAATATATGCTGCAATCTTTCCCTTCATGTCTGGTTATATCTGGGATCCACTGTGCAGTTAGGCTCAGCCACTCCAACACATGAGTCATTACCAAATAATAGAGAAAGAGTGTTCCTTTCCATATGTTGTACTTGTTAATCACACGTGTATTATTTCTTTTTAAAGAATGAAAATGAAAATCAAGTTTCAACGGATGAAAGTGAGAACTCCAGGTCTCCTGGAAATAAGCCAAATAGGAAGTCAAAAGCTACTCCATGGAACTCTTTTCTTCCTCCACCACCCCCAATGCCAGGGCCAGGCTTGGGATCAGGAAAGGTAATGCTGTTGCCCACAAAAGGTTTCTAGGAAGTAATAATGCTGGGATATTTAACTCCTTCATTAAGTGATCTTTAACTTTCCTGTGAGGTTGGGATTTAGCTCAGTTGGTAGAGCGCTGCACTGCAGTCTCTGAGGTCGATTCCTAGCACCGCAAAAATGGGAGAAGGACCTGGCAATCCACTCCCAAGGCAATCCCGAAACAGCCAGCCATTGAAAACCCTATGAGGGTCGCTATGAGTCGGATACCGACTCGACAACGACACCTAACAACAACAACTTTCCTGTGAAACTTTGTAGCTTTATTTCATGCTATAAATGGACATGTGAGAATTCTTTGAAAAGGAAGTAAAATAGTGATGCAAAACGGTTTGTAATGAAGACTGACAAAATTACCTTTTTAGAGTATGAGGTGTTAGACTTATAATTTAAACTTATTTAAATTAGAAAAAAGAATAGTACTCTTTGGTCAGCTGGATGATATGCTATAGCTCCCCATGTTACCTGTATCAGATGTGTAAAAAGTGAATACACTATTTACATCTAATAAAAATAAAATCCTGAAGTGTTCCAAGATTGTTTTGTAGAGTTAAAAGGTAAATAACTGTTTTTCATTTATGGCTCTTTTGGTTACAAATAACAGAAATCAGATTTGAGAATGTAGCTTAGTGTAAGACCCTGGATTTGATCCCCAGCACCCAACCCCCCAAAAAAAGAATAGAAATCAACTTGAACAAAGTTTTTTTTTTTTTTTTTTTTTTTAAATTATACTCTAGGTTATTATTGTGGAACCCAAGAGAATGTCCCTATTTAGCTCTTTTGTGTAAATTAGTAATTTCTTCCTTAGAGAGTATGGTATTCAGAAAATAACTTGCTGGGCCCAGTAGTTTATGCCTATAATTGCAGATTCAGGAGGCAGAAGCAGGAAGATCATGAGTTCAAGGCTAGAGTTAGCCTACATAACTTAGCGAGACTCTGACTCAAAAAATAAAAAGTGAGTTGGGGGTGTAGCCCAGTGGTAGAGCACTTGCAAAAGTATGTGGGAAGCCCTGGGCTCAACCCCCAAGTACCTCAAACAAAACAAAAAATTATGAACCAACAGTGATTCTTCAAAACTTTTCCTTAAGATTTTCTGTAATAGCTTTTTTTTGTGTGTGTGTGTGTGTGTGTGTGGTACTGGGGGTTGATCCCGGGGCCTCACGCCTGCATGCTTTGCAAGTGCTGGACCACTGAGCTGCACCCCCAGCCCTTTTATTTTTTTTCCCCTTACTTCCTGAGACAGGGTCTCACTAAGTTACATAGACTTCCTCTAGTCTCGAACTTGCGATCCTCCTGTCTCCGCCTCCCAAGCCGCTGGGATTACAGACATGCGCCACCACGCCCAGTTTGTAATAGCTTTTTTTACTGAGGGTTATATTGTATTGGAGTTTCTTGAATCCAAAATTATCAAAATTGTTAATATATATATATTTTCTCTCATTACTGTTATGGAACTCATTTTTGTTAGGTAAAAGATTTGATATTTTTCACAATATGTGTTCTAAGTTAGCATATATAAATAGCAGGACTTCTATAAAAAGATTCTATGATGTAGTTAATGAAAGTGGGGGAGGATATAGTCTTTTATGATTCTAATATCTTGCTAAATACACTGCCTCTGATTTATTAGGTAGCTGCAGAACTTTACTCTGATTTTACTTGCTATATGTTTATGTAAGCCTGCAGCTGTAGCCCTGTGGCATCTGATCCCGTCAGATCTCAGAAGCTAAGCAGGGTCAGGCCTGGTTAGTACCTGGATGGGAGACCTGGGAACACCAGAAGCTATAGGCTTGGGAGAAGGACCTGGCAACCCCTCCCAAAAATCAATCTGCCATTGAAAACCCTATGAACAGCAGAGAAGCACTGACAATAGTGTTTCCCTTGTTGTACAGAGGGTCGCTATGAGTCGGATACCGACTCGACGGCACCTAACAACAACAACAACGTTTATGTAGAAAGGAAATGACAGAAATCTAGAAGTTATTATTTGACCTGTGAGTCTATTTGATTTTAGGACTTGGTACATCCAGTTCAATCTTGTTTGTTTATTTGTTTAAGACAGGATCTCACTGTATAGTCCCAAGCCTATCTTGAACTCGCCTTTATCCTCCTGCCTTAGCCTCTTAAGTGCTGGGATTACAGGTGTGTACTATCACACCCAGCCACTTGATCTTTTTGATATGTATAATACAGATATTATTCTGGGTCATTATTTTTATTCTTTTGGTTTTGAATCATTTTACTTCCTTTCACTGAAGTTAATACATTAATTGCCCTCTGAAATATCTTTATAGCCAGGTTTAAAATTCAGTGGCCCACCACCACCACCACCTCCTCTACCATCCCACTTCCTGTCATGCTGCATGCCTCCATTTACTTCTGGACCTCCAGTAAGTGCAAAAGAATTCAGATTAAACTGTTTATTTGTGGTTTGGTATTTAGCAGAATACAGGGGATTAGAAAATGCCTTCTCCAAGGCCACGCTGTAAGGGGTAAAGATTTAAACTTAACATCGGTTTTTTGTTTTGAATGTCCTTCTGTTATCCAGACACAGTGCTCATATAGCCCCACCTTTGAGCTCTGTATTGCTTGCTTCTTTCCAAATGGAGATGGTATCTTTTCTGTGGGGAGGCTATCTTCTGTTAGAAAGGACTTAACTATCCTGGACATAATAGATGAATGTTTTACCCTGTTCAGTATACTTGCATGTTAGCTTCTGATCATGTGAACTGGATTTCTAATGGTAGAATTTTTTTTAGGTATTAACAGTAGTTTAAAAGATACTTTTTAGCAGATTGTGTGTTTTGGAGTGGGAGTAAGAGAAATACTGTACTCAAGACTTTTACTTAAAGTTGCCCTTAAAATGGTAGGTGTGTGGTGTGTGATATGTATTTTGAGAGAAAACAAAAGTATTTATGCTTGGTCTTTTAGTCATAGCTTCATAATGGAACAAGAAATAGTCTAGTCAAACTACAGTGTTTAATATTTTCTGTCATCTGTTATCTTTTGATCCTCATTAAGTTTAATTTTGTTGTTCTTTTTTTGTATTGGTCATATTTTTCCAGACATTAGAACTAAAAGGCAAACAATTTAAGTAGGCATCATGGAGGCAGGAAAAGAAAGTTATTATCCAGTATTCTCTGTGTAAAATGAATCTCTAGAATTTGCATTTTTGTTTTCTGAATTTAAAATGCATCTTTTTCCATTTCCAGATCATTCCCCCACCACCTCCCATATGTCCAGATTCTCTTGATGACACTGATGCTTTGGGAAGTATGTTAATCTCTTGGTACATGAGTGGCTATCATACTGGCTATTATATGGTAAGAATTCACTGGGCATTTTTCCTGACAGTTTCTTTGTAGTTATGTAACTTTTGGTGCTGGGAATCGAACCCAGGACCTCACAAATGCTAGGAGAGCACTCCTCCATTGACCTATCCTGCCAGCCCCTGTGTGACCTTTTTTGTTATATGACTACCTTAAGATTTAAAAAATGTAACTATCAGTACAAGGATAAAGTTACTTTTATATCATCTCTGTTGAGTATAATTGTAGTTCATTTTTAAAATGTTTGATATGTCAGCCGGGCGCAGTGACACACGCCTGTAATCCCAGTGACTTGAGTGGCAGAGGTTGGAGGATCGCAAGTTCGAGACCAGAGGGAGTCTGTGTAATTTAGCTAGACCCTGTCTCAAAAAGTAAAACAATGGGCTGGGTGTGCAGCTCAGTGGTTCAGCAGTTCCAAAGCATGCAAGCGCGAAGCCCTAGATTCACCCAGTACTGCCAAAAAATGTTTGACATGTTAGGGGTGATACCTGTAATCACAGCACTCAAGAGATTGAGGCAGGAGGATTGCAAGTTTTAAGATCAGCCTAGCCTACATGCCAAGTTCAAGGCCAGCCTGAATTACATAGCAGCACCTTTTCTCAAGAACAAAGTAACAACAAAAAAATTTTCATGCTATTAGATTATTTTGAGTATACATGTTTAAATTTAAATGACCTCTTTAGGGAAAGAGAAATGAAAAAATAGTTTTTCTACTTTGATTCGAAATAAAACAAATTGTAGGGGATGGGAAAAGAAGGATATTTGTTTTTCTGTTTGGTTAGACTAGGGGGCTTACACAGGGTCTCACACATACTTTGCAAGTGCTCTACCACTGAGGTGCATTCCCTGCCCATTTTTAATTTTTTTATTTGGAGACAGGGTCTCGCGAAGTTATGCTGGCTGCCTCTGGCCTCAAACTTGCTATCCTCTTATGTCAACTTCCCAAGTTTCTGGGATTAAAGGTGTGTACCACACAGCTTGGGGCTGGGATTTAGCTCAATGGGTAGAGCGCCGCGCTGCAGTCTCTGATGTCCTGAGTTCAACTCCCAGCACCGCAAAAATGGGAGAAGGGCCTGGCAATCCACTCCCAAGGCAATCCCGAAGCACTCAGCCGTTGAAAACCCTATGAAGGTCACTATGAGTCGGATACCGACTCGACGGCACCTAACAACAACAACAACAACCACACAGCTTGGACTGGGATTTAGCTCAGTTGGTAGAGTGCTGCTCTGTAGTCTCTCAGGTCCTGAGTTCAATTTCCAGCACCGCATAAGTGGGAGAAGGATGTGGCAATCCACTCCCAAGGCAATCCTGAAACAATCAGACATTGAAAACTCTCTGAGGGTTACTATGAGTTGGACACGACTCAATGGCACCTAACAACAGCAACCACCACCACACACCTTGCTTGGAGATATTTTTTTTGAGACAAGGTAGCCCAGGCTGGCCTCAAACTCATGATCTTCTTGCCTCCGCCTCCCAAGTGCTGGGATTACCCAGCTCAATTTTTTTTTTTTAAAACTCTGGTCCTGACCAGCAGAATTCAGATGTTTTTATTTTATTCTTGACTTTAGCATCAGTTGTTTTGTAGCAGTGTCTCCAGAATATTTGCTACAAATTCAGAGCTAACCACAGAAATGATTTGTATTATTTATATAAATGCATTAATTAAATTTAACTAAATTAATTTAAAATACAAACATGAACTTCAGAAGTGTGAGGCAGTTTCCTAGAGCATACAATTTGTGAAAAAAATTTTTTGTGTGTGTGGGGGGTTGTGTGTGTGTGTGTGTGTGGTTCTGGGAGTTGGACCTAGGGCCTCCCACTTGCATGCTTTGGAAGTGCTATACCACTGAGCTGCACCTCCTGCCCGTTTTCTTTACTTTTTGAAATAGGGTTTCGCTAAATTACACAGGCTGTCTCTGGTCTTGAACTTGCTATCCTCCTGCCTCAGCCTCCCCAGTCACTGGGATTACAGGTGTGTACCACCGCTCCCAGCTAATTTTGAGTTTTTTACCATTGAAAAGAAGCCACACCGGGTGCGGTGGTGCATGCCTATAATCCCAGCGGCTCGGGAGGCGGAGGCAGGAGGATCGCAAGTTCGAGACCAGAGGCAGTCTGCGTAATTTAGCGAGACCCTGTCTCAAAAAAGTTAAAAAAAAAAAAAAAAAAAAAAAAGGGCTGAGGGCTTAGTGGTCCAGCACTTGCAGAGCATGCAAGCATGAGGCCCTGAGTTCAACTTCCAGTACTGGGGGGGAAAAAAAAGCCACCATGTATAGTCAAGTTTTCAAATGCTTATGAGTTTTTGTTTGGGTTTGTTTTGCTTTTGGTTCTTTTGTTTGTTTGCAGTGTTTGGGTATTGAACCCAGGGCCTCATAAATACTTTGCAAGTGTTCTACCACTGGGCTGCACTCCCAGCCATTTTTACTTTTTATTTTGAGTCAAGACATAAGTTACACAAGCTGCTTCTGACCTAGAACTT
>VMDO01040241.1:0-12071 GCA_007922755.1 Pedetes capensis | reverse complement strand
CTAAACCTAACCCTAATCCCAGGAAAAACCCTAACCCTAAACGTAGGCGAAACCATAACCCTAACACTAACCGTAAACCTAGCTCAAACCCTAACCCTAACCCTAGGAGAAACCCTTACCCTAACCCTAAGCAAAACCCTAACCCTTCCCCTAACACTAACTCTAGAGGAAACCAAAAACCTAACCCTAACCCTAACTCTAACCTTAGGCTAAACCTCACGCTAAACCTACCCTAACCCTCGCCAAAAACCTAACCCTAACCCTAATACTAGCCCTAGGTGAAAACCTAACCCTAACTCTAAACTTAACCTCGGAAAAAGCCTAACGCTATCTCTAACCCTAAACGTAGGCAAAACCCTAACCCTAATTCTTACCCTAACCCTAGGCGAAACCCTCAAATTAACCCAAACTGTAAACGTAGTAAAAACATAACCATAACGCTAACCGTAATCCTGGGTGAAACCCTAACCGTAACTCTCACCCTTGCCCTAGGCAAATCTGTAACACTAACCCTAACCAAAAACCTAGCTGAAACCCTAAACCCTACGCTAACCCTAACCCTAGCTGAAACCGTAACCCTAAACCTTACCATAACCCTAGGCAAAACACTAAACCTAACCCTAACCCTAACCCTAAGCATAAGCATAACCCTAACCTTCACTCTAGGCGAAACCATACACTAAACCTAACCCTATCCCTAAATGTACTACTTGCACTAGGAGAAACCCTAACCATAATCCTAACCGTAACCCTTGCAGAAGCCTTAACATAACGCTAACCCAAGCAGAAACCCTAGCACTAACCGTATCCCTTAACTTATGTGAAATCCTAACCCTAAACCTAAGCCTACCCCTAGCCAAAAACATAGCCCTAACCCTAACACTAAACCTAACCCTTACCCTAACCTTAACCCTAACACTAACCATAGGTGAAAAACTAACCCTAACGCTAACCCTGACAGTAGGCACAACCGTAAACCTAACCCTAACCCTAGCTGTAATGTTGAACCAAATCTAACCCTAGCCAAAACCCTAACACTAAACCTAACCCTAATCCTAGGAAAAACCCTAACCCTAAACGTAGGCGAAAACATAACCCTACCACTAACCATAAACCTAGCTCAAACCCTAACCCTAACCCTAGGAGAAACTCTAACCCTATCCCTAGGGAACACCCTAACCCTTCCCCTAACACTAACCCTATGGGGAACCCTAACCCTAATGATAACCCTAACCCTAACTCTAACCTTAAGCTAAAACCTAACTTTAAATCTACCCTAACCCTAGCCAAAAACCTAAGCCTAACCCTAAAACTAACCCTAGGTCAAAACCTAACCCTAACTCTAACCCTAAACCTAGGCAAAACCCTAACCCTAATTCTAACCCTAACCCTAAGCAAAATCCTAAAATTAACCCAAACTGTAAACCTAAGAGAAAACCTTACCATAACACTAACCCTAACCCTGGGGGAAACACTAAACTTAACTCTCACTCTTGCCCTAGGCAAATCTGTAACACTAACCCTAACCCAAAACCTAGCTGAAACCCTCAACTCTACCGTAACCTTAACCCTAGCTGAACCCCTAACTCTAAACTTACCCTAACCCTAGGGAAAAACCTAACCCTAACCCTAACCATAACCTAACCCTAACTCTAACCCTAAACCTAGTCAAATCCCTAACCTTAATTATAACCCTAACCCTAGGCAAAACCCTAAAATTTACCCAAACTGTAAACCTAGGAGAAAGCATAACCCTAACCCTAACCCTAACACTGGGTGAAACCCTACCCGTAACTCTCACTCTTGCCCCAGGCAAATCTGTAAACCTAACCCTAACCCAAAACCTAGCTGAAAACCTCAACCTTAACCTAGCCCTAACGCTAGCTGAAACCCTAACCCTAAATCATACCCTAACCCTAAGCAAAACCCTATCCCTAACCCTAACCCTAACGCTAAGCATAATCCTAACCTGCACTCTAGGCGTAACCATACACTAAAACTAACCCTAACCCTAACAGTACTACTTACACTACTAGAAAACCTAACCATAATCCTAACCGTAACCCTAGCTGAATGTCTAAAAATAAACCTAACCCAAGCAGAAACCCTAGCACTAACCCTCTCCCTTAACTTAGGTGAAATCCTAACCCTAAACCTAAGCCTACCCCTAGCCAAAAACATAGCCCTAACCCTAACACTAACGCTAACACTTACCCTAACCCTAACCCTAAACCTAAACCTACGCGAAAAACTAACCCCAACCCTAACCCTAACAGTACGCAAAACCCTAAACCTAACCCTAACCCTAGCTGTAATGCTGAACCAAATCTAACCCTAGCCAAAACCCTAACACTAAAACTAACCCTAATCCAAGGAAAAACCCTAACCCTAAACGTAGGCGAAACCATAACCCTAACATTAACCTAAACCTAGCTCAAAGCCTAAGCCTAACCCTAGGAGAAACACTAACCCTATACCTAGGCGAAACCCTAACCCTACCCCTAACACTAAACCTAGGGGAAACCCTAACCCTAACCCTAACCATAACCCTAACTCTACCCATACGCTAAAACCTAACCCTAAACCTACCCTAACCCTAGCCAAAAACCTAAACCTAACCCTAAAACTAACCCTAGGTGAAAACCGAACCCTAACTCTAACACTAAACCTAGGCAATACCCTAACCCTAATTCTAACCCTAACCCTAGGGAAAACCCTAAAATTAACCCAAAGTGTAAATATAGGAGAAAACATAACCCTAACCCTAACCCTAACTCTGGATGAAACCCTAACCGTAACTCTCACTCTTGCCCTAGGCAAATCTGTAACACTAACTCTAACGGAAAACCTAGCTGAAACCCTCAACCCTACACTAACCCTAACCCTAAACCTTACCCTAACCCTAGGCAAAACCCTACCTCTAACCCTAACCCTAACCCTAACCCTAACCTAACCCTCACTCTAACCATAAACCTAGGCAAAAGCCTAACCCTAATTCTAACCCTAACCCTAGGCAAAACACTAAAATTAACCCAAACTGTATACCTAGGAGGAAACATAACCCTAACCCAAACCCGAAACCTAACCTTAGGAGAAACCCTAACCCTAACCCTAGGCAAAACCCTAACCCTACCCCTAACACTAACCCTATGGGAAACCCTAACCCTAACCCTAACCCTAACTCTAACCTTATGCTAAAACCTAATCCTAAAACTACCCTAACCCTAGCCAAAAACCTAACCCTAACCCTAAAACCTATCCTAGGTGAAAACCTAACCCTAACTCTAACCCTAAACCTAGGCAAAACCCTAACCCTAATTCTCACCCTAACCCTAGGCAAAATCCTAAAATTAACCCAAACTGTAAACCTAGGAGAAAACATAACCCTAACCCTAACCCTAACCCTGGATGAAACCCTAACCGTAACTCTCACTCTTGCCCTAGTCAAATCTGGAACACTAACCATAACCCAAAACCTAGGTGAAACCCTAAACCCTACACTAACCCTAACCCTAGCTGAAACCCTAACCAAAACCTTACCCTAAAACTAGGCAAAACCCTAAACCTAACACTAACCCTAACACTAACCCTAAGCATAATCCTAACCTTCACTCTAGGTGAAACCATACACTAAACCTAACCCTAACCCTAATTGTACTACTTACACTAGGAGAAACCCTAACCATACGCCTAAACATAACCGTAGCAGAATGCCTTAACATAACCCTAACCCAAGCAGAAACCCTAGCAATGAACCTCCCCCATACCTTCGGCGAAGCCCTAACCCTAATCCTAAGACTACCCCTAGCCATAAACATAGACCTAACCCTAACACTAACCCTATCACTTACCCTAACCCTAACCCTAACCCTAAACCTAGGTGAAAAACAAACCCTAAACCTAACCCTAACAGTAAGCAAAACCCTAAACCTTACCCTAACCCTAGCTGTAATGCTGAACCAAATATAACCCTAGCCAAAACACTAACACTAAACCTAACCCTAATCCTAGGAAAAACCCTAACCCTAAACGTAGGCCAAACCATAAAACAAACACTAACCCAAAACCTACCTCAAACCCTAAACCTAATCCTAGGAGAAATCCTAAACCTAAACCTAGGCAAAACCCTAACACTAACCCTAACCCTAAGCATAACCCTATCCTTCCCTCTAGGAGAAACAATACACTAAACCTAACCCTAACCCTAATTGTACTACTTACACTAGGAGAAACCGTAACCATAATCCTAACTGTAACCCTACCTGAATGCCTTAACATAACCCTAACCCAAGAAAACCCTAAGCAAAAGCCTAACCCTACCCCTAACACTAACACTGTGGGAAACCCTAAACCTAACCATAACCCTAACACTAACTCTAGGCTTAGGTTAAACCTAACCCTAAAAATACCCTAAACCTATTTCAAAACTCTAACCCTAACCCTAACCCTAACCTAACCCTAAATCTAACCCTAAACCTAGGCAAAACCCTAACCCTAATTCGAACCCTAACCCTAGGCAAAATCCTAAAATTAACCCAAAATGTAAACTTGGGAGAAAACATTATTCTAACCCTAACCCTAACCCTGCGTTAAACCTTAACCGTAACTCTCACTCTTGCCCTAGGCAAATCTGTAACCATAACCCTAACCCTAAACCTAGCTGAAACCCTAAACCCTACCCTAAACCTAACCCTAGCTGAAACCCAACCCTAAACCTTACCCTAACGCTAACCCTAACCCTAAGCCTTACCCTAACCCTAGGCAAAACCCTAACCCTAACCCTAACCCTAACCCTTACCTAACCCTAATTCTAACCCTAACCCTAAGCAAAACCCTAACCCTAATTCTAACCCAAACCCTAGGCAAAACCCTAAAATTAACCTAAACTGTAAACCTAGGAGAAAACATAACCCTAACCCTAACCCTAACCCTGGGTGAAACCATAACCGTAACTCTCACTCTTGCCCTAGGCAAATCTGTAAAACTAACCCGAACCCAAAACCTAGCTGAAACCCTAACCCTACCCTAACCCTAACCCTAGCTGAAACCCTAACGCTAAACCTTACCAAAACCCTAGGCAAAACCCTAACCCTAACCCTAACCCTAACCCTAAGCATAACCCTAACCTTCACTCTGGGCGAAACCATACACTAAACCTAACCCTAACCCTAACTGTACTACTTACACTAGGAGAAACCCTAACCAAAATCCTAACCGTAACCCTAGGAGAATGCCTTAACATAACCCTAACCCAAGCAGAAAACCTAGCAATAAACCTCCCCATTGCCTTCGGTGAAACCCTAACCCTAATCCTAAGCCTACCCCTAGCCATAAACATAGACCTAACCCTAACACTAACCTTAACACTTACCCTAACCCTAACCCTAACCCTAAACCTAGGTGAAAAACAAACACTAAACCTAACCCTAACAGTAAGCAAAACCCTAAACCTAACCCTAACCCTAGCTGTAATGCTGAACCAAATCTAACCCTAGCCAAAACCCTAACTCTAAACCTAACCCTACTCCTAGGAAAAACCCTAGCCCTAAACTTAGGCGAAACCATAACACAAACACTAACCCAAAACCTAGCTCAAACCCTAAACCTAATCCTAGGAGAAATCCTAACCCTAACCCTAGGGAAAACCATAACCCTAACCCTAACCCTAAGCATAACCCTATCCTTCACTCTAGGCGAAACAATACAATATACCTAACCCTAACCCTAACTGTACTACTTACACTAGGAGAAACCGTAACCATAATCCTAACAGTAACCCTAGCTGAATGCCTTAACATAACCCTAACCCAAGCAAACCCTAAGCAAAACCCTAACCCTACCCCTAACACTAACACTGTGGGAAACCCTAAACCTAACCATAACCCTAACAGTAACTCTAGCCTTAGGCTAAAACCTAACCCTAAAAATACCCTAAACTATTTCAAAACTCTTACCCTAACCCTAACCCTAACCTAACCCTAACTCTAACCCTAAACCTAGGCAAAACCCTAACCCTAATTCGAACCTTAACCCTAGGCAAAACCCTAAAATTAACCCAAACTGTAAACTTGGGAGAAAACATTATCCTAACCCTAACCCTAACCCTGGGTTAAAACCTAACCGTAACTCTCAATCTTGCCCTAGGCAAATCTGTAACCCTAACCCTAACCCAAAACCTAGCTGAAACACTAAACCCTACCCTAACCCTAAACCTAGCTGAAAACCTACCCCTAAACCTTACCCTAACCCTAAACCTAACCCTAACCCTAACCCTTACCCTAACCCTAGGCACAAACCTAAACCTAACCCTAACCTAACCCTAATTCTAACCCTAACCCTAGGCAAAACCCTAACTCTAATTCTAACCCTAACCCTAGGCAAAACCCTAAAATGACCCAAACTGTAAACCTACGAGAAAATATAAACCTAACCCTAATCCAAACCCTGGGTGAAACCCTAACCGTAACTCTCACTCTTGCCCTAGGCAAATCTGTAACCCTAACCCTAACCCAAAACCTAGCTGAAATCCTCAACCCTAAGCTAACCCTAACCCTAGCTGAAACCCTAATCCTAAACCTTACCCTAACCCTAGGCAAAATCCTAACCCTAACCCTAACCCTAACCCTAACCCAAAGCATAACCATAAACTTCAATTTAGACGAAACCGTACACGAAACCTAAGCCTAACCCTAACTGTACTACGTACACTAGGAAAAACCCTAACCATAATCCTAACCGTAACCCTAGATGAAGTCCTTAAAATAACCCTAACCCAAGCAGAAACCCTAGCACTAACCCTCTCCCTTAACTTAGGTGAAATCCGAACCCTAAACCTAAGCCTAAACCTAGACAAATACATAGCCCTAACCCTAACACTAACCCTAACACACTAACCCTAACACTAACCCTAACCTTAGGTGAAAAACTAACCCTAACCCTAACCCTAATAGTAGGCAAAACCCTAAACATAACCCTAAACCTAGCTCTAATGCTGAACCAAATCAAACCCTAGCCAAAACCCTAACACTAAACCTAACCCTAATCCTAGGAAAAACCCTAACACTAAAGGTATGTGAAACCGTAACCCTAACACTAACCCTAAAGCTAGCTCAAACCCTAACCCTAACCCTAGGAGCAACCCTAAACCTAACCCTAGGCAAAACCCTAACCCTACCCCTAACACTAACCCTATGGGAAACCCTAACCCTAACCCTAAACCTAACCCTAACTCTAACCTTAGGCTAAAACCTAACCCTAAACATACCCTAAACCTAGCCAAAAACGTAACCCTAACCCTAAATCTAACCCTAGCCCTAACCGTAAATCTAACCCTAGGTGAAAGCCTAACCCTAACTCTAACCCTAATCCTAGGCAAAACCCGAACCCTAATCTTAACCCTAACCCTAGGGAAAACCCTAAAATTTACCCAAACTGTAAACGTAGGAGAAAACATAACCCTAACACTAACCCTAACCCTGGGTGAAACCCTAACCGTATCTCTCACTCTTGCCCTATGCAAATCTGTAACCTAACCCTAAGCCAAAACGTAGCTGAAACCCTCAACCCTACTCTAACCCTAACCCTAGCTGAAACCCTAACGCTAAACATTACCTTAACCCTAGGCAAAACCCTAACCATAACCATAATCCTAACCCTAACCCTAACGCTAACCTTCACTCTAGGCGAAACCATACACTAAACCTAACCCTATCCCTAAATGTACTACTTACACTAGGAGAAACCCTAACCATAATCCTAACCGTAACCCTTGCAGAAGCCTTAGCATAACCCTAACCCAAGCAGAAACCCTAGCACTAACTGTATGCCTTAACTTAGGTGAAATCCTAACCCTAAACCTAAGCCTACCCCTAGCCAAAAACATAGCCCTAAACCTAACACTAACCCTAACCCTTACCCTAACCCTATCCCTAACCCTAAACCTAGGTGAAAAACTAACCATAACCCTAACCCTAACAGTAGGCAAAACCCTAAAACTAACCCTAACCCTAGGTCTAATGTTGAACCAAATCTAACCCTAGCCAAAACCCTAACACTAAACCTAACCCTCATCCTAGGAAAAACCCTAACCTTAAACGTAGGCGAAACCATAACCATAAAACTAACCCTAAACCTAGCTCAAACCCTAACCCTAACCCTAGGAGAAACCCTTACACTAACCCTAAGCAAAACCCTAACCTTCCCCTAACACTAACCCTAGAGGAAACCATAAACCTAACCCTAACCCTCACTCTAACCTTAGGCTAAACCTCACGCTAAACCTACCCCAACCCTCGCCAAAAACCTAACCCTAACCCTAATACTAACCCTAGGTGAAAACCTAACCCTAATTCGAAACTTAACCTCGGAAAAAACCTAACCCTAACTCTAACCCTAAACCTAGGCAAAACCCTAACACTAATTCTAACCCTAACCCTAGGCAAAACCCTAAAATTAACCCAAACTTTAAACCTAGGAGAAAACATAACCCTAACGCTAACCATAATCCTGGGTGAAACCCTAACCGTAACTCTCACTCTTGCCCTAGGCAAATCTGTAACCCTAACCCTAACCAAAAACCTAGCTGAAACCCTCAACCCTACCCAACCTTACCCTAGCTGAAACCCTAACCCTAAACCTTACCCTAACACCAGGCAAAACCCTACCTTAAACCTAAGCATAACCTTAACCTTCACTGTAGGCGAAACCATACACTAAACCTAACCCTCACCCTAACTCTACTACTTAAACTAGGAGAAATCCTAACCATAATCCTAGCCGTAACCCTACCTGAATGCCTTAACCTAACCCTAACCCAACCAGAAACCCTAGCACTAACCCTCTCCCTAAACTTAGGTGAAATCCTAACCCTAAACCTAAGCCTACCCCTAGCCTAAAACATAGCCCTACCCCTAACACTAACCCTAACACTTACCCTAAACCTGAACCTAAAACTAACCCTAATCCAAGGAAAAACCCTAACCCTAAACGTAGGCGAAACCATAACCCTAACACTAACCCTAAACCTAGCTGAAACCCTCAACCCTAAAGTAACCCTAACCCTAGCAGAAACCCTAACCCTAAACATTACCCTAACTCTAGGCAAAACCCTAACCCTAACCATAACCCTACCCCTAAGCAAAACCCTAACCTTCACTCTAGGTGAAACCATACACTAAACCTAAACCTAAACCTAACTATACCACTTACATTAGGAGAAACCCTAACCATAATCCTAACCGTAACCCTAGCTGAATGCCTTAACATAACCGTAACCCAAGCAGAAACCCTAGCACTAATCCTCTCCCTTAACTTAGCTGAAATCCTAACCCTAAACCTAAGCCTACCCCTAGCCAAACACATAGCCCGAACCCTAACACTAACCCTAACACTTACTCTAACCCTAACCCTAACCCTAAACCTAGGTGAAAAACTAACCATGACCCTAACCCTAACAGTAGGAAAAACCCTAAACCTAACCCTAACCCTAGCTGTATTTCTGAAAAAAATGACACCCTAGCCAAAATTCTAACACTAAACCTAACCCTAACCCTAGGTAAACCCTAACACTAAACGTAGGCGAAACCATAACCCTACCACTAACCCTAAACCTAGCTCAAACACTAACCCTAACCCTAGGAGAAACCCTAACCCTAACCGTGGGCAAAACCCTAACCCTACCCCTAACACTAACCCTATGGGGAACCCTAACCCTAACCCTAACCCTAACTCTAACCTTAGGCTAAAACCTAACCCTAAATCTACCCTAAACCTAGCCAAAAACCTAAGCCTAACCCTAAAACTAACCCTAGGTGAAAACCTAACCCTAACTCTAACCCTAAACCCAGACAAAATCCTAACCCTAATTCTAAACCTAACCCTAGGCAAAATCCTAAAATTAACCCAAACTGTAAACCTAAGAGAACACCTAACCCTAACACTAACCCTAACGCTGGGGGAAACACTAAACTTAACTCTCACTCTTGCCCTAGGCAAAATGTAACACTAACCCTAACCCAAAAACTAGCTGAAACCCTCAACACTACCGTAACCTTAACCCGAGCTGAACCCGTAAATCTAAACTTACCCTAACCGTAGGCAAAAACCTAACCCTAACCCTAACCCTAACCGTAACCTAACCCTAACTCTAACCCTAAACCTAGGCAAAACCCAAACCCTAATCCTAACCCTAACCCTAGGCAAAACCCTAAATTTAACCCAAACTGTAAACGTAGGAGAAAACATAACCCTAACCCTAACCCTAACCCTGGGTGAAACCCTAACCGTATCTCTCACTCTTGCCCTAGGCAAATCTGTAACCTAACCCTAACCCAAAACGTAGCTGAAACCCTAAAGCCTACCCTAAACCTAACCCTAGCTGAAACCCTAACGCTAAACCTTACCTTAACCCTAGGGAAAACCCTAACCATAACCATAAACCTAACCCTAAGCCTAACGCTAACCTTCACTCTAGGCGAAACCATACACTAAACCTAACCCTATCCCTAAATGTACTACTTACACTAAGAGAAACCCTAACCATAATCCTAACCGTAACCCTTGCAGAAGCCTTAACATAACCCTAACCTAAGCAGAAACCCTAGCACTAACTGTATCCCTTAAATTAGGTGAAATCCTAACCCTAAACCTAAGCCTACCCCTAGCCAAAAACATAGCCCTAAACCTAACACTAACCCTAACCCTTACCCTAAACCTAACCCTAACCCTAGGTGAAAAATAACCCTAACCCTAACCCTAACAGTAGGCAAAACCCTAAAACTAACCCTAACCCTAGCTCTAATGTTGAACCAAATCTAACCCTAGCCAAAGCCTAACTCTAAACCTAACCCTAATCCCAGGAAAAACCCTAACCCTAAACGTAGGCAAAACCGTAACCCTAACACTAACCCTAAACTTAGCTCAAACCCTAACCCTAACCCTAGGAGAAACCCTTACCCTAACCCTAAGCAAAACCCTAACCCTTCCCCTAACACTAACACTAGAGGAAACCATAAACCTAACCCAAACCCTAACTCTAACCTTAGGATAACCTCACGCTAAACCTACCCTAACCCTCGCCAAAAACCTAACCCTAACCCTAATACTAACCCTAGGTGAAAACCTAACCGTAACTCAACTTAACCTCGGAACAAACCTAACCCTAACTCTAACCCTAAACCTAGGCAAAACCCTAAAACTAATTCTATCCCTAACCCTAGGCAAAACCCTAAAATTAACCCAAACTTTAAACCTAGGAGAAAACATAACCCTAACGCTAACCATAATCCTGGGTGAAACCCTAACCGTAACTCTCACTCTTGCCCTAGGCAAATCTGTAACTCTAACCCTAACCAAAAACCGAGCTGAAACCCTCAACCCTACCCACCCTTACCCTAGCTGAAACCCTAACCCTAAACCTTAAACTAACACCAGGCAAAACCCTACCTTAAACCTAAGCATAACCCTAACCTTCACTCTAGGCGAAACCATACACTAAACCTAACCCTCACCCTAACTCTACTACTTAAACTAGGAGAAACCATAACCATAATCCTAGCCGTAACCCTACCTGAATGCCTTAACCTAACCCTAACCCAACCAGAAACCCTAGCACTAACCATCTCCCTAAACTTAGGTGAAATCCTAACCCTAAACCTAAGCCTACCCCTAGCCTAAAACATAGCCCTACCCCTAACACTAACCCTAACACTTACCCTAAACCTGAACCTAAAACTAACCCTAATCCAAGGAAAAACCCTAACCCGAAACGTAGGCGAAACCATAACCCTAACACTAACCCTAAACCTAGCTGAAACCCTCAACCCTAAACTAACCCTAACCCTAGCTGAAACCCTAACCCTAAACCTTACCCTAACTCTAGGCAAAACCCTAACCCTAACCCTAACCCTACCCCTAAGCAAAACCCTAACCTTCACTCTAGGTGAAACCATACACTAAACCTAAACCTAAACCTAACTATACCACTTACATTAGGAGAAACCCTAACCATAATCCTAACCGTAACCCTAGCTGAATGCCTTAACATAACCCTAACCCAAGCAGAAACCCTAGCA
>VMDO01040240.1:0-12060 GCA_007922755.1 Pedetes capensis | reverse complement strand
AAGATTATGTCATGTGTTAGTATAACTGTTGATAAATACATTCACTTCTTTATTTTTATTGGAAATTTTTAATGTACACCTTAATGTGATTTATTCTGACATGCTTTTCATTTTGATATTTCCATATATGCATTTTGATGTATATTATTCATATAGGTTCCCCTTACACTCTTGTATGCTTCCTCCCCTCCACCCTCCCCATCTAAGTCTTCTCTATCATTTACTTGGTAACATTTTTCTATATGTCCTTGGGTTCAACTTCTGTTTAAGGTAGAAACTTTTCCTGTAGGAACTTTGTTTTTATCTTGTCAGAACAATTGCATGTATTTTCTAGACCATTTATATTGACACCATTCTTAGCATTTTTTCCTTTTATTTTGATCTGATCTTTGAATAGGATTTTTCCTTCTTATAATTTTGATTCAGCTCCCACATGAGTGAGAACATGTGGTGTTTCTCTTTGTGAGCTTGTGTTTGTTCACTTAGAATAATTTTCTCTAATTCCATCCATTTTGCTGCAAATGACCTTATTTCATTTTTCTTAATTGCTGAGTAGTATTCCATTGTGTATATGTACCATAGTTTTTTTATCCATTCTTCTGTTGAAGGGCACTTTGGTTGATTCCATATCCTTGCTATTGTGAAAAGTGCTGCATTGAACATGGAGATGCAGGTATCTCAGTGGTATGATGACGCATCTCCCTTTGGGTAGATTCCCAGTAGTGTCATAGCTGGGTCACATGGTAGATCTATTTTTAATTTTTTGAGGTACCTCCATATTGATTTCCACAGTGGTATGATGACACATCTCCCTTTGGGTTAATTCCCAGTAGTGTTATAGGTGGGTCATATAGTAGATATATTTTCAGTTTTTTAGGATACCTCCATATTGATTTCTACAGTGGTTGGACCAATTTACAGCTCCACCATTTGAGAACTGTCTACTCAGTTCCTTTGCCCATTTGTGTATTGGGTTACTTGTTTTGGGGGGAGTTTTTTTCTTGAGTTCTTTATAAATTCTAGTAATTAGATCTTTGTCTGATGTATAGGATGTGAAGATTTTTTCCCATTCAGTGGGGGTTTCCTTGACTCTGTTAATTGTTTCTTTTGCTGTGCAGAAGCTTTATAATTTCATATAATTCTGTTTATCTATTCTTATTGCAATTTCTTGAGCAATTGGAGTCCTATTAAGGAAATACTTTCCTATGCCTATATGATGGAGTAACACATTCACTTCTGAGAAAATTGTTGGCTATTGAGTGCATGAGTGTGTGTGTGTGTGTGTGTGTGTGTGTGTGTGTGTGTGTGTGTGTGTGTTAGGTGCTGTTGAGGTGGGTCTCACTCAGAACACTCCCTGACACTGCCACGCCAACACTCTGTCAGTGCTTCTCTGCTATTCATAGGGTTTCGATTGTTTTGGGAGTGGGCTTCGAGATCCTTCTCCCTAGCCTACAGTATCTGTTATTCCCAGGCAGTCTCCCCTCCAAGGACTAACCAGGCTGACCCTGCTTAGTTTCTGAAATCAGAAGGGACCTGATGTTAGGGTGCTACAGCTGCAGACATTTGCTATTGTAGTGAATAATGATTACCTTATTTTGGAAATATTTTACATCTATACATTTGGAACTTTCTGCAGCCTTAGCCCTGTGGCATCCAATCCCATCAGATCTCGGAAGCTAAGCAGGGTCGGGCCTGGTTAGTTCCACCTAGGAACACCAGACACTGTAGTCTTGGGAGAAGGACTTGGCAATCCACTCCCAAAAAACAATCTGCCATTGAAAACCCTATGAATAGCAGAGAGGCACTGACAAAAGTGTTTCACCTGTTGTATGTAGGGTCTCTATGAGTCGGATACTGACTCAATGGCACCTAACAACAACAACAATATACATTTGGAAAGAACTTAGAAATTCCTAATTTTCTATCACTCCAATATTTTCAGTCACCAGGATATTCAGCTTATGTCTCTCTCTGAGACATATAATAATAGCATGAATAAGGAATAAATAATTTCATAGAAAAAAATCAAGAAGGAAGCACTATATTTATTTAGTGTAATTCTACTCAAGGATACGCTGGTATCTTTATTTCAAATCATTCTATGATGATTATATTGTCTTACTCTAATGGAAAATTACGTTCATTTCAAACTCCCATTACTAATAAAGAAAGCAGATTTCAAATCTTTTTTAAAACAAATATATGTTAATTGGCAATTGAATTGAATGACTTCTTTATACTGGATTAAATGGATTTAGAGGGAAGAATGTGGGAAACGAGAATTAAGAAACAAAATTATTTTCACAAAAGTCTTTAATAGATTAAAAAAAACAGTTCCTAAGAATGAATAAGCTATAGGGTAAACAGTATTTCAGTATTTTATTTTATTACAAAAGGTACCCTAAATAATTGTGGGTTAACGGAGGTAGATCCTTTTGTGTCTCCCTCAATTACATTTTAATCTTCATTCTTTACTCTTTGACCTTCATTGGAGGTCATTTTAACTTATTATACATCATCACTATTCTACCTAATTGGATAGATGAGAATCTGTTACAAAAGGTCTTCTTGTTCTCTGCTAAATATGGCTTCTAATGGAGAATTGGGGGAGGGCCAAGATTCATTCCTTTAAATGATTTTTTAAACCTAGCTAGACAGCCTGTGTGCATGTGTGATCGCTAAAATCTACAGAATGATTTTTCTCTACCCACACTCTATGTAGCCATATTTCAGAAGTAAATTTAGCAACAGTAGACCTTAATGTTATCAAAAGACTAAAATACATATTCTGAATTTTACTTTGAAAGAATCATTGTTCCTATGAACTAACAGTAGGTTAACACTGGGTCTTGATCCTTGTCTTTTATGCAGCATTTAAATCCCAAACTTAGTAAAGAATATAAATTTATAAACAAAGCTTTTAAAGGTTTGAATAAAGTCAGTGGCAAGAAGGCTGTAGTTAGGTGTAGGTAGGTTCTACAGTTAAATACGATTATTTATAAGTCTGTTTAATATACTTTACTAGTCAAGTGCAATTTATAATTATTCTAGGAAAAACAGAATTAAAAGCATAGAATTTTAAAAGCAGAGTTTGGTTTTTCAATTCTAATTTTTAACTACAAAGCCTCAAGTCCCATTTGTTTTTGCATTTTCCTCTTTTAATGATCTTCATTAAACTCTGAATTTTTCACACCCATTTGTGAAAATATAATGATAAAGTAACCTAGTAGCAAAGCTTAATGGAATCCAGTTTTAAAACCCCTTACCTCAGTCAGCTGTTTCTTCGGCACCTGAAATTTGCTCCTTAATTTAGAAAGAAAAATATCAGTGGAAAGAGATCTAGAAATGATGTGCAGGTGATTGAAAGGTGGTGTTTACACTTAGGATTTCCTGAGCTTACCAATTTTAACCTTGGAGCTTAGCTGTCTTTGATTTTAAAAGTTACACCCGACTCACATTCTAGATGTTTCTCAATTTTAGAGGTGAGTCTTAGCTATGAAGGAGAAGCATGCAGGCCACATGCTCAGTCCTAAGAGGGAAAAGGCAAAATAGTAAGTGAAGAAGATGAATTGACAGTTCAATTTAGCTTTCCTCTGAACCATGGGCAGAGAGCTAATTTCTCCTTTAGTTCAATACTTGGAATGTATTTATATGCATAGAGAAATAGAGGCTCTAAGAAAGTTTTACTGTACTTGCCAGAAAACTAAAATAACAGAAAAGATTATATGAGAACATATACTTTAAAAGTTTTCATTGCAAAATGTGAATAAACATGATAAAGAATACAAAATATTCATGTGCATACATGTATCCATATGTATAAATGTATATGATGTGTGAAGCAAAATATAAATCTTTTTTTTTTTCAGTACTTGGGAGTTGAACCCTGGGGCCTCCCTATACTTTGGAAGTACTCTGACACTGGGTTGTACCCTCAGCCCATGTTTTATTTTTTATTGTATGTCAGGGTCTCACTAAGTTACAAAGGCTGCCTCTGGCCTTGAGTTTGCAATCCTCCTGCCTCCTCCTCCCAAATTGCTGGGATTACAAGCATGAGCCCTATGCCTGGTTAAATTTTATTATTTTACTAAGAGGAGGGATAATAGAAGTTTTGTTCTGTAAAAATAAGTGTTACCATTCCTTCTTTAAAAGAACAGTTTGAAAAAATTAACTGTTGCCCAAGAGGCTATTATTATTCACAGTTTTTAAGATTTCCTGTAACTGAAGCCTGATAGAACTGGTATAATATACCTAGGAAGCTCTCAGTAAATACAGTTAAGTGATTGGATGAAACATGAAGGAAATGAGGATCAAAGAAAGAAATTGAGAGATGGAGAGAGAGAAAAGGAAAGAAGGGAGGGAGGGAGACAGGGAGGAAGGGCGGGAGGAGGAAGGGAGAAGATGGTATAAATGCAAAGCATTTCATCTACTGTGCATCATATTTGAAATAAACTTTCTTCACTTGACTTTCAGGATCACTGTTCTCTTTTTCTTCTGATGGACTGACTTGTCTATTCAATCCTCTATCATGGTTTCTCTCTCTCCAGTTTCTAAATATTGGAATACATTAAGGCTTACTCCTCAGATATCACTTCTTATCTGTAGCCAATTTCTAATTAATTACTCCTAATTCCATGATTTTCCTACACCAATAATCTGACTCACTTATCCAATATATGCCTAAACTGGATTCTCTCCTAAATGCTGAATTTGCACATTTAACTTTCTACTCAACCTTCCACATAGATACCAACTAGCCATGGCAACATCAACTTCCACTAAGCAGAACTCTCGATTCATAGTCTCTACCTTAAAATCACCTCTGCCTTTAATCCTTCCTATATCTACCAGTAGTGCTACCTTTTATCTAGTCTTGCAAATTAAATTTTGAAGATTTTTCCATTTATCTTCTTCTGTCATGTATCATCCATTCCTTTAACATGCTCATTTAGTTCTACATTCAAGAGACCCCAAATCTTACCACCTTTTGCCTTGTGAATTGTTGGTGCAGAACCTTGTCCCAGCTACTATCTTCTCTTGCCAAGATTGCTCTAATAATCTCCCTTCAGTGTCTCTGCTTCAACTTTGTGTCCCTTGTCTTAGCCACAGCATACAACTAGATAAACAAAAATCATTCTAGAGAATCCATCTCTTATAGATGACACATTTAAAGACAGGAGACAGAAATAAAGGCCAAATATATAATTATAGGCTGGGATTTAGCTCAGTGGGTAGAGCGCTGCACTGCAGTCTCTGAGGCCCCAAGTTCAATTCCTAGCACCACAAAAATGGGAGAAGGACCTGCCAATCCACTCCCAAGGCAATCCCGAAACAGTCAGCCATTGAAAACCCTATGAGGGTTGCTACGAGTCGGATACCAACTCGACAGCACCTAATAACAACAACAACAACAACAACAACAACATATAATTATTGCTAATTTTCATTGGAAACAGAACTACCCCAAGCATCCAATGCTCATACTTAGTAGGGAACAGAGATAAAGACAAAAACTGACCCACTTTCTGTTTTCCCTGTGTATACCAGCTCTCCTCAGCTGTTTCCTCAGGCAGCCAGGAGTCTTTCCCCATTCTCTAATGATACACAAGACAACTTGGGAAAGGAGAGAAATAGATATGAAAGCAACTGTGCCAAGGACAATAAGCTCCATCCTCTCATTCTTCCCCATCCACAGCTTATTGCCCCCAAAGAGAAAGGCTGACCCCTGTGACATAAAAATGCATACCATGCTAAGTGCCTAGTCTCAATGTCCCAATGGCTTTATACCAAATGCTTACAAAACACAAAGTCCTTATTATGACCTACAATGCCTCATGTGACCTGGCCACTCTCTACCACTCTAATTATTTACTAGTACTCTTTTTGTCTTCACCTCATTTCAGCACATTTTCTTTCTAGCATTTTTTTTTTAAATGCCTAACAAAACTTCTTTCTCAAGAGCTTCTTCATCAGGCTGGTAAACCACTACCCATGTTGTACACAGGGCTTGTGCTTAAATGTCACTTCCTTATAGAGGAATTCTGGACCACTCACCTGCGAGATTATCTGTGCCTCCTATGCTGCTTTATTTTTCTTCTTTGCACTATCACTCCCTCATAGTATATATTTACTTCCTGGCATCTTTTGTCTCTGGAAGAAAAGCTTTCAGAGGGCAATAATTTCACTTATTTACTAATATATTCCTAGTGCTAAGATTAGTACCTAACAGGTATTAAGAAATCAGCATATATTTTTACAGTAAGAAATAGTGATAAATTTCTTTTATCTTTATATGAATTGTCGAAGTCTTAAGTTTCAAAAGTGACTGTTTCCCAAAAGTTTCTTCAAGTAAACTCTTTTAAAACAAGAGCATGCTTTTTCAAATGGCTTGATGGCTAGGTGATAGGTAACTTTTCAGAATTTTATTCCAAATATGAGTATAATATAATCAGTTCAAATCAAGTGAAAAAAGTAAGCAATCATACTGCTGTTAAATATGAGTTTTAAATACTGATCATAAAGTATATTTAAGAAAACTGAAATAAATTCTCATCAAACATAAGATCCTGAAATTAGGGTTAATTCTTTGTCACTTAATCCAAACTCCAAACTAAAGCAGAATTGTCTTTTAAAACAAATTTTTCAGTATGCCATCCATTCTACATGTAAAATGTTCCAGTGACAAAACTAACTTCATTGGATGTCACCATATTTAAGACATGAATCCAAGTGAGTTCTGTAATTTATATAGATCTGTTTCAACATCTTCCACTATCTAATATCTCTCCAGTTTTCCCATTTAGCCTTCTGCATGTACGCTAAGTAATTATATCCCTTTTTTTACATATTTTGAAGGAGCTACTGCGCCAGTCCCCAAATTTCCCGTTTCAATGCTAAATATCCTTAACCACTTCTATCCAATCTATACACCTTGATTACCAAACCTCTTGCCCAGCCAATTTCCCTTTTCTGTGTACCATCCAAGATGACAATCTCCAGTGCTAGACTTCTTATCAGTTACCTTTTGGAGCATGATAAACCATGTCAATACCCAGTGGCTTAAAACAACAAACATCTTTAAACGTGTCAGGTGGTTGTTCTGTTTCAGCCAGATTTGCTATGTCTCTTGACAGCTGTGCATCAGGCAGGCAGCTCTGATGATGTTGGGTGGCTCCTTCACACATTCAAATGCCTTCTAGTTATAGGGAAGTTTAGGTAAGCTAACCATCGACAGATAAATGCATGCTCTTCTGTATGGTCCTAATCTCAGGCCAGGGCAGGCTTATGCAGAGTACTGACAGAATCAATGAAAGGACAAGGGAGACTTAAGCTCAAGCCTGGCACCACACCAGTCTACTATTGGCCAACACTTAGCAACAAGTGGCCCAGATTCAAGGGATGGAGAAAAATGCTATATCTCTTCATAGGAAGAGCTATAAAGCTATATTGCAAAGGCAGTGTATATACGGAGAGGAAAACATTGAAACCATTTCTGCAAACCATCTTCTACAATTTCTAGTAGACTAGTGTGCTAGAAATACAAGAATATCAAAAGGACAAAGTATAAAGATAATCTGAAAGAGCTAAATATTTGATCTATGTTGAAATCATTAGCTTGAAAATAATTCAAACTTAGTTGGCTATATTAGGTTTATTTTAAAGATTGTCCCTGATATTGATCTTCAATAAAACACAGAGAAGAGGGTAATCAGAAGCTTTTCAATGTTTGTGGCTAAGAAATGTGTTAATTCTAGCTTTTAAATATCTTTCCTGAAATGCAGCATTCAAAATTGAGCTCAATCGACACAGAAAACAGAAATACAGAAAAGACTGGAACATTTCTAAGGATTTTTTAAAAATCTATGTTATTGGTTATTTATGTGGAATGTATTTTTATCTGTTAAGGCTTATTAAGGGGAGTAAGGTTACTAGGAATTATGTGAATTCATTGATCTACTAGAGGGATAAGTCCTAATAGAATTGTGGGGTCTGGTAAAATGTCTATGAAAGGCAGTTGCTTCTGGTAGTGGGTGACATGGTATAGCAGCAGGGTCCAACATCATGAGGAAGAGCCAAATGTGAAGTGGGAGAGGGCTGAAATCAATAGAAACTATGAGAAAAAAAATTAGCAAGTTGGAATCAATGTTTTCTCTCACCATTTCCAATCTCAATGGCCTAAATGATCTGCAAAAGAAGCTGACATCTCTGTCATCTAATTAAATAATCACCTTGCTCAAAAACTTTCTGTAAAACATCTATTTGTAGCTCAAAGAGCTAGAACCTGTGATCTAAGAGACATCAGAAAGCACATGCAAAAGCTGCAGCTTGTCTGGTTCTAATCTCTGACCTTCAGAACAGAATGACTGATTTTCATTTCCATCTTGCAAATCTCATACAATTATTTATTTATTTATTTTAGTTTTAGTTTTTTGGTCATCAGCTCCAGGTTGATACCCCCACAGGGAAGGGAATACTAGGAAATGTAGGTTAGCTTAGTTTATTTGACAACTTGACCTACATGTACACATCTTTTAATCATACTTAACCCCAAAGAAAAATAAAAGTCATGCTCCAGGGACATACTCCAACTGAACTTCATAAAAGTAAGACAACATTAATCCTCCATTTACCCTAGTCAGCTTAGGCTGTTACAACAATATACCATATATTGGTAGTTTAAATAACAGGCATTTATTTCACACAGTGATGAAGGCTGGAAAGTCCAAGATCACAGTGACAGGTGATTGGGTCCTGGTGGGACGTCCCTTCCTAGCTTGCAGATGGCTATATTTTGCTGTGTTCATTCTCACATGCAGCATATGAAAGGGAAAAAGTGACGGTTTTCTCTGTTTCTTACCCCCCTCCTCCCCCTCTATCCCTTTGTCTCTCTCTCTCTTCTTTTCATGATGCCACTAAGCCTATCATGCAAATCATGAAGGCTCCATTTTTATGAACTTGTCTAATCCTAATAACCTTGCAAAGGTCTCAGCTCCAAATATCATAACTTTGGGAGTTAGAGCTTCAAGGTATGGATTTCGGGTGGCATATTTCATTCAATGCCACCCTCCCAAGAGTGATAAAAAGTCCCTATGTCAATTTATCTCCTTTTAGGTGATGTTATTCCATACATAAGCCACATTTCATTTATTTATTTCCATACTTCCTTTATTTTTTAGTTTTTTGCAGTACTGAGGGTATTGAACCCAGAGTCTCACACATGTTAGGTCAGTGCTTTACCACTGAGCCACACTTCAAGATCATGTTTCATTTTATTTATTTATTTATTTATTTATTTATGTATTTATGTATTTATTGAGACAGCTAGGTTACACAGGCTCCCTCTGGCCTCAAACTTGTAATCTTTCTGCCTCCTGCCCTAGTGGCTGGGATTTACAGGCATGTACCAGGGAGCCAAGGCACACTGTATATGCTGAGTAAGTTTAAGTACTATTAAAGTACTTTATGATAAATTGTAGATGTACAGGACTGAAAAAAAAAGGAAAAAAAGAATTGGTGAGTTCATGAATATGTACTCATATCAAAATAAGGAAGATTCACTCCTGGATATTAAGACAGAGCTGATATTTACAATTTGACATTCATGTTTTCTTTACACTCAACAAGCTGCTCAACAGGTCATTCTTCCCTATTTAGGAGGATGACACAAAGCTTGATATTTGAAATTTCTGAGCTTTAGCAGTTCTGCTTGCTACGAGTCATGTTTTTCCACTAACTTTATACAGAACATGAGAATGCACAGAATGTCTATTTTATGACAGGAATATATCCTTTTACTTGATAGTGGCAACTTGATTGATTTTCCAGTGGATTAACTATAATGAGAATTCTAAAGTGGCCAAGTGACAGTCTCAATTTATAGTTTAACAAAACAAACAAAAAAGTAACTGTGAGATGATAGATATGTTAATCTGTTTCACCTTAGTAATTATTTTATTATCTATAAGCATTCTATGACATCATGCTTAAATCACATATATAATAAAATTTATTATAAAAATAAATTTAAAAATATTCAAATAATTGTTGTACCCCCTGGTGGTAGTATTCACTCCTAGGGAACTGCTACGTATCAAAGAGCAGAGCCAATGACATGAGGATTGGAAGTAAAATTTCCAGTAATGGTACATTTACTTGGGGTAAAAATGATAGAATCATATCTAATTCTATCTCTTGTTTCTTGAGTTATAAGCAGCTAGTATGAGAGAAAAAGGACCAAATATTGGTTACCAATTTACAACATATCCTGCATCCTGGGGAGTATTATTTAAAAGAGAAGGACCCAGCTAACCCTGTCACTGAATGTCCTAAAGGACTTTTCACTATTCTATCATAGTATCTGCATGAAGATGATGAATATTGTGGGAAATTAATAAATTCCATAAGCATGAACCTATTTTCAGATATGTCAGCTTATCTTTCACCCAGAAAGGCATGTCCTGACATGTCCTAGACACTTGGGCTCTAGAAATTTCACTGAGGTAGCATTTCTGTGAATTTCTGTGGCATTTATCTGCTTGCCACTGATTCATGTGTATATTATCAATATGTTTAGAGAACCTGCTCTTTCCTTCTCTCTCTACCCAGTGAGTATTGTTTCATTAATTGGTTTTGTGACATCCTGAAATGAGGAGGCCATCAAAATATCTATAGACATTGGGATATAAAGTTGATATCAGCCCAGTGTATGACAATGAAAGCATCTTTCTGGCCCTTCCATGTGAAATCACAGTTCCAAATATAATGTTGTTGTTGTTAGGTGGCATTGAGTCAGGTCTGACTCATAGTAACCCTACGTACAGCAGAATAAAACACTCACCAACACTGTGCCATGCCTGGCGCTACTGTCAGTGTTTCTCTGCCAAAGATTGATGTTGTTGTTAGGTGCCATCAAGTCAGAGTCTGACTCTTAGTGACCCTATATACAAGAGGCTAAGCACTATTGTCAGTGCTTTTCTGCTACTCATAGGGTTTTCAATGTGGATTGATTTTTAGGAGTGGGTTGCCAGGTCCTTCTCCCACTGCTAAAGAGCATATAGATAGCATATATAAACTAAAATGATATTGATTGGTGCATGTCAGGTGCTACAGAAGTTGACTATTTTCTCCAGTACCAAAATCACATCTGAAATAGTGGCTACCATTGAAGTCACTAACTGATTAAGTTTTTGATAATCCATCGTTGGTTGCATCTGACAACAGCAACATTGTCATTTCACAACATCTATCTTCTGTGCAGGCCAAATAGGTGAGTTAAATGGGAATGTGATGATATTCAAGGCACCTCACATCTTTTAAATCTTTAATGATGGCTCTAATCATCGGAAAACTTCCAGGATGTGATATTTCCTTGGTTTTTTATTTTGTAGGTAGAAGCAGTTCTAATGACTTCTATTTGATCTTTCTTGACATAATGACCTCAGATTCCTTTAAGAAGATATAAAATTATTCCTGGAGGAAGATTATGATGAAAAAAGAAATGGCATAAGTTGGGATTCTGCCCTTTTCTGATCACATCTATGCCAGTACGACTTCCAGAAATGAAGAAATAATCATATATTTGCCTTTAAAACTCACTGAGCTCACTGCAAAATGGACCATAACTAAGATTTTATTAACCTCCTGTCCTCCATAACCTCTTACTCAGACTGATGGACCACATTGAGGGGTTGGGTTTACAAAGGCCAATGGCAGTTTAGAACCAGTATCCAAGAGCCTTCTCCAAATTATTTTTATATCCCTTTCTCCAATCCAGTTACCAGGATAAATGACTGCAGGTCCTTTGTGAAAGGCTATGAAGCAGGTTTGTAGCATTTTTTAAACTGTGTATAAGACTTCTTCCTCAAAGGATCTCCATTCAAGGTGCTATGAATATGTGAAAGTCTAAGGATTTGTTGAGAAGTTTCATTGGCTACTATAGTGATTCAGGTCAAGATTCTATTCACTAGACCTAGAGAATTTCCACTTATACTTATAAAGTAATACTTCAGTAGGCTTCTTATCTACTTCAGTTTGAGAACTGCTGTTGTTAGTGCTGTTGCA
>VMDO01040239.1:0-12071 GCA_007922755.1 Pedetes capensis | reverse complement strand
GAGTTGTGGCATGACATAAAAGATATCATTCAAGAAGGAAGCAAAAAGTTCTTAAGAAGTCAAGAAAAAAAGAAAAGACCAAATTATATGTCAAAAGAGACACTGGACCTTGCCCTCAAACGTCGAGCAGCTAAAGCAAAAGGAAGACATGAGGAAGTTAAGGAACTAAACAGAAGATTTCAGAAGGCAGCTCGAGAAGACAAAAACAAATATTATAATGACATGTGCAAGGAACTGGGGGCAGAAAACCAAAAGGGAAGAACACGCTCTGTGTTTCTCAAGCTTAAGGAGGTGAAGAAAAAATTCAAGCCTCGAATGGCAGTAGTGAAAGATTCTACAGGTAAAATATTAAATGATGCAGGAAACATCAAAAGAAGATGGAAGGAATACACAGAGTCATTTTACAAGAAAGAATTGGTAGATGACCAACCATTCTATGAGGTTGCATGTGAAGAATCACCAATGGTATTGAAGGATGAAGTGGAAACTGCCTTTAAAGAGCTGGTGAAACACAAAGCTCCAGGAATTGATGGGATACCAATAGAGATGTTTCAACAAACAGATGCAGCACTGGAGGTGTTAACATGTTTATGCCAGCAGATTTGGAAAACAACTACTTGGCCAACTGATTGGAAGAGATCCATATTTGTGCCTATTCCCAAGAAAGGGAATCCAACTGAATGTGCAAACCATTGGACAATGTCATTAATATCACACACAAGCAAAATTTTACTAAAGATCATTCAAAAGTGACTGGAGAAGTATATATACAGGGAATTACTGGAAAATCAAGTGGAATTCAGAAGAGGGCAGGGAACTAGGGACATCATTGCTGATGTCAGGTGGATATTAGCCAAAAGTAGAGAATATAAGAAAGATGTCTATATTTTATTGACTATGCAAAGGCATTTGACCGTGTGGATCATAATAAATTATTTTCAGTTGCATCAAATGGTTGTGAAAGCTGGACATTGAACAAGGGAGACAGGAGAAGAATTCATGCTTTTGAATTGTGGTGCTGGAGACGTCTATTGAATATACCATGCACTGCCTAAATAACCAACAAATCTGTCCTAGAAGAAGTGCAACCAGAGTGCTCCTTGGAAGTAAGAATGGCCAGACTGCATCTTACATATTTTGGACATGTAGTCAGGAGAGATCAATCCCTAGAGAAAGACATCATGTTCAGGAGAGTGGCAGATCAACACAAAAGAGGAAATCCCTCCACCAGATGGATTGACACAGTGTCTACAACAATGGGCTTAAACATAAATAAGATCATTTGCCTGGCACAGAATCGAGAAGTGTTTTGATCAGTTGTACATAGGGTCACTATGAGTTGGACTTGGGTCATGGGCACCTAACAACAACAACAACTGAGAGATCTCATGCTATTCTGATAGGTTCATCTTGTAAATTAGTTGTTTTCTCTTGTAGCCTTTAACACTATTTTTTGCTGTGTAGCTTCACATTTTAGCTATAATGTGACATGGAGAGTTTTCTTCTGATCATGGATATTTGCGATTCTAAATGCTTCTAGTGCTTGGGTATCTATTTTTTCATCTAGATTTTGGAAGTGTTCTGCTATTACTTCACTGAATATTTCATTCAATGTTTAATTTTAGTCTCATTTCTTTCTTCTTAGGTTTGTTCTTTTCAATGTGTCCCAGAGTTCTTGAAAGGTATAATCATGCTCATTTATTTTTTTTCTCTGTTGATTGTCTGAGTGTAGTATTTCTTTGATCCTGTCTCCATCCCTGACATTTTTTTCTGCTTTATCCATGCTGCTGATGTTAGTTTCCACTGTACTTTTATTTGTTTTATTGTGTTTTTCATTTCCAACATTTATTTGTTTTTCAAGATGTCACTTTCCTTGCTGAATTTACCATTTGGGTTGTTGTTGTTGTTGTTAGATGCCATTGAGTCAGATCCAACTTATAGAGACTTTCATAGAGTTTTTGATGGTGATTGTCTTGGGACTGTTTTGGGAGTGGCCTGCCACATCCTTCTCCCATTTTTTTCAGTGCTAGGGGTTGAACACAGGACCTCAGAGAATATAAAGCAGCACTCTACCAGCTGAACTAAACCTGAGCCATGCTTTTTAACCCAGAATTAACTTCCTAATGAGGTCTTTAATCATTTTTATAAGTAGGCTTTTGGATTCCTTGTCTGGCAAATCCACCATTTCAGCATTTTTGGCTTCAGTTGTTGAGGAGTTGTGGTCTTTGGAGAAGTCATGTTGTCTTACTTTTTGATATTTCTTGTAATTCTGTGTGATTTTCACATCTGTTGAGATGAATGTCTCTTCTCATTTTAACTGAGGTTTTTTCAGTGTACAGTTTTCTCTTGAGGGTCTAATCCTCAATATCACTCCAAGAAGACAAAGAAAACTGCTGTTCCAGCAACACTCACTAAAACCAGAACTATTAATAAAATTAAAATCAATTAAAGCTATTTCTTAACTAACAAATCACTGTAGAGAAGGAGGTGGTAAGGATAGTGTAGAGTAAGCTGTGAACTTAAAAATTAATTATGGTAAAGGTAAAAATAATAGATGGGTGAAATCAAGGGAGGAGGCAGGGAGAAGGGGAAAAGAAAGAAGCAAAATTAAATTGATAAAAGGGAAAATAGGAGAAAGAAAGGAGATTATTAGGAAGTTGGTGAGAAAAAAGTAGGCAGTAGTAGAAATCTGATTACACAATATAGAAAAATACATAGTACATGTACATTGGTAACTCAACACTCAAACTAGTCTGTGCTGAGCACTTTTTTCTCATAAGAAATAATGTAAAATATATTTATTGGTTCTAGCATCATACTGAATATTTAATAAAGACACACATATACCCCTCACATACTTCACAATAAGTTCCTTTTTAAAAATTTCAATTATATTTCTTACTATTTTCCTTTTCCCATCACTTTTGGTGCTAGAAAGGTTCTTGGGCCTCATGATGACTGGATGGTATGTATATGTATATATTCATTAAAACACCTCTTAAGCTTGTGAACACTACACCAAGACAGGTATTTGCTGCTTGAAATCAATGGTCAAAGTGACGCTTTCTTCTTTGTTTCACTCAAGGGAAATGTGATGTCTCATGCAGATTTTAGCATAGTGGCCAACTGCTGAGCAAATGATCAAGAACTGAACTGGAATTCTCTCAAAAATATTGGTCAAGTACTGAAATGTTTGAGCATGGAACAATATGAGTGTTTGTGCATACACATACACATGGTAGAACATTATTTAGCCATAAAAAGAATGAAATCCTGTCATTTATGGCAGTGTAGATGAAACTAGAGATTATCATGTTAAATTAAATAAGTTAGGAACAGAAAGGCAAATGCTAAATATTGTTGTTCATGTATGGAATCTAAAAAGTTGACCTCATAGAGTTATAGATAAGAATAATGGTTATTAGATATTAGAAAGGATAGGGGGAATGGTGAGGGGTGGAGGTTGGATAAGAGGTACTAAAATATATAATTATAGATGAAGGAATAAATTCTAATGTTCTAAAGCACAGTAGAGGACTATAGTTGACAACAATTTATTATGCATTTTATAAAGAACTAGAGGAGAGGAGTTTGAAGGTTCCCATCACAAAAAATGATACATGTTTTAGAGGATGAAAATGCAAATTGTTGTTGTTGTTGTTATGTGTCGTGGAGTCAGTATCCGACTCATAGCGACCCTACATACAACAGGCGAAACACTATTGTCAGTGTTTCTCTGCTGTTCATAGGGTTTTCAACGGCAGATTGATTTTTGGGAGGGGGTTGCCAGGTCCTTCTCCCAAGCCTGCAGTATCTGGTGTTCCCAGGTGGTCTCCCGTCCAAGTACTAACCAGGCCGGACCCTGCTTAGCTTCAGAGATCTGATGGGATCGGATGTCACAGGGCTACAGCTGCAGGCCAAATGCAAATTACTTTGATTTTATTATAACACGTTATATAAATGTATCATCACATTGTACTCCATAAATATGTACAATAATTATATGTAAATAAAAATTAAAACCAACTAGATGACAAAGTATTCCAGTAAATACTGAAATATAAGTACATAGGAATGAGCCATGAATAACTACAGAATTCATGTGGTATCAGAGCAATTCTAGTGGAAGAAGAAGGAAGACAGTAAAATTTTGTTGGTCCAGTGATGAAGAGAAGGCTACTATCTATGATCATGTACTTGGAAAGCATCAGGGGAAATTCTGAGAATAGGATATGAACTTGGAGGGAGCTATCAGTCTTAAGTGTAATATGCCTATAGGAAGTTCTGATGATGTCAGAGCAATTTGATGTGATAACTTTAGATAAGCTATTATAATTGGCTTTACTACACAGTAATTTGGACTGGGATTTAGCTCAGTTGGTAGAGCACTGTGCTGCACTCTCTGAGGTCCCGAGTTCAATTCCCAGCACTGCAAAAATGGGAGAAGGACCTGGCAATCCACTCCCAAGGCAATCCCAAAACAGTCAGCCATTGAAAACCCTATGAGGGTCGCTATGAGTTGATTACCGACTCGACGGCTCCTAACAACAACAACAACAACAACAACAACAACAACAACAACACAGTAATTTGGCCATATGTTTCCAATTTTGTAAGGATCCAAGAATGCAAAAATCCATTGAACTATTATCCTACTTACATAGTTGAAAGTAGTGTTAGTATTGTTATCTTGGACAGTTTTTCATACATGGGGGATGAAACAAATAGTAATTATTTTAGTATCCTTAAGAATAGATTTGTTGTTATGAGAGAAAGGAAAGATAGATGTAAGATTGACCAGGCTAAATAAAAACAATATATGTAGAATTTTAATTGGAAGTATCAGTGACATATTGCGGACTCTACAGCATTATATATTTCATATTCAGTAGTATATATTACATATTTACTAGCTCTGTCAATGGAAAGTATAGAAACAAAGAGCAACCCCATATCAATGCACCTATCTAACCATCAGATTATGTTTTTAGTTCCATTTCCTGCAAAAGAAAGGATCTTTGGAGAGATGACCAATTCTAGGTTTGGTTCAGGAAATATAATGTATTAAAAAGTTTTACTTTACCAGGAAGCAAGGAAGCTATCAGAACTAGTGGATTATGTCAAATGGAGCTGGGACAGTTTTAATTGATTTATCTTGGTTAAAGATGGGAAGATTTAAAAATCAATAAGGATAATAACCTCAGTGTATTGAAACGTATGAACACATTGAATATATTTAAATTAGTAACTGCATATGAGACAAAAATCATTGGTTATCATTGAAAGATACCAGAAAAATAATGCACTATTTTGGAAATTGGTAAATAAGGGAAAAACTCCAAGAACTTATCCTGTCTTTTCTGTAAAATCTGTGTTGAGAAAACTAAACTCTTGGTAAGAGGGCATTTCTTTTATTCTTTTTTGTATGAATATGCTTGTGAATAAATTAAGAAGGAAAAATAGAGTAAGAGTAGCAATATTGTACAATGGCCAGTGAATGATTGGATTGAGGCAATGATCATTGTGGGCTGCTACATCATCATGTGCCTCCTGATTGAACTATAAGACAACCTAAAAAAACTACTTGAACCTAAATTTGTGCAAGCTTCAGGATTTAACTACTATATTTCATGGAATGCAAATGGAGAAAGAAACATACCAAAATGACATCACAGAGAGCCCATCAAAATCCAGTAGTAGGAAACTTTAAAGGAAAACTGACTAAGTTATGTTTAACAAAAAATTTACAAGGAATAAAAGAGAGATGGAGAGGGAACTTATAGATTAAAAGAGATCAGAGACATTAAAAATGGCAATGTATAAATCATACCTAGATCCACATTTGAACTATTAAAAAAGAAAGACAAGAATAAGAACATTTAGAAGATAATCATGGAAATGTGAACACTGAACCATTGGTTGATACTAAAGCATTTTGGCTTGTATCATATAGTGTGTTATGTTTTAAATGAGATGCCCTTGTTTCTAGATCCATACTAAAATTTTTGTAAATAGTATTGGCCTAGGTTTTCTTCAAAATATTCAAAGATGAAGGTGAAATAGGTGAGACTGAAGAGAAACAAGGTTGACCATGAATAGTTGTTGATGCTGGGTAATAGGTACTTCAAGATTCCTTATTCTATTCTCTGTACTTTTTATATGCTTGAAATTTTAGTTAAAGAAATATCCGTAGCTACCTTCTAATTTCCAGTGATGCTGTTGCATGGTCTCACACACTATACTTATTATTAATATTTATTATTAATACTTTGTATATGACCTTCATTATTTCTCTCTGGATGCTGCTAAGGTTTTGCTTTTTATCTGCAGTGTTTTAAAATTCCCAATGATAGGACTTTGTCTGGATCTTTATTCAATCTTTGTGACACTTTGACTTAGAAACTCAGATCTGGAAAATTTTTCATTATTTATTTCATAATTTATTGTTTCTCTGTTTTATGTTATCTACTTTTTGCAACAATTTACTAGTCAGGTATCAAATTCTTACAATGAGACTGCTATATTTATTCTTTTGTTGTTAATCTTTTATTCTTGTAAATACTGCTTTCAGGGAGAATTTAATTTTTGTGTCCTTCTCCTGAATGCTTTTCTTTCTCCTAACACATTTGCAATGTCTTAAGGGTCTTTTCTTTTCTTTTCTTTTTAAGGAGGAAAGATTTATTTTGGTTCATGGGATTGCTTCAGGAGTGGATTGCTACATCCTTTTCCCAGTTCCTAATATTAACTTTCATTAAAAACACCTAAGTTTAGTCTGCACACTTTCTTTCAGCTCTTTGTGGGATTTCCTAATACATAGTCCTCATTTTGAACAATCTCCAGAGAATAATCCTCCTGTCTACTAGGGCAGATGAAATAATCTAGATATTTGTTTGCATCTTTGTGACATTCAAACCATCTGAAATTATTGCTCCCATCTTTTGTATTAAGATATATGCTAAACATCCTAAATTCATAGTTTTTGAGACTAACAATACTGAATAAGTTTCAACATTTGGATGCTACCTTCAATCAAAAATACTTATTTCCAGAACTGTGTTGATAAAGGTTCTGTTTGGGCTAGGTTTATGATATGACAGTTTAAGGAATGATGACCATGGCAAAGTAAAGTCTTTGAAGCAAGAGTTTCAAAGAAAATCTTGGAAGGTACATAGTGACTTAATGGTATCAGTTGAAAAGTTGAACAGGTTGACATTGATTTAAATGGATTATCAGGAAGTTTCTGAAATGAAATACACGAATGCGGTTATTTGTAACTTTTTCCATCTTGGGTAAACGTTTCCTGGAGTAGTAAAGTTATATTGATGGAGAGAGCCCAAGAGTAAGTCATATTACTGAAGATTACAAGCTGAAGACATAGATGATTTTATTTCTTACTAAATAATAAAATGAGAAGAATTTGAAGGCCATTCCAAGTATCTGGCAAAAATACTGATTCTTGCTTGGATTAAGCAGGACCGTTTTGATTATGTTGCAGTAATGATTCTCAGATCTCAGTGCTTTAGCATAATTAAGTAATGCTTCATTCTCATGTTGGTTAGTTGTAGGCATGAGTGCATGTGAAGCGTGGCTGACAGTCTCCAGTAATCTTTCAGCTAGATCCTCTGAAACTCGTAGAGAAGGATGGAGGGCCAGAGAATCTTGCACATGCAATTAACTGCTTTGGTAAAAACTGAAACACTTCTGTTCATAGCCTACCAGCCAGAACTAGTTATACAGCCTTGCCTAATCACTAGGCTGGTGGGAAATGTATTCTTCCATGTGCTCAGGAAATAGAGGTAAATCCTAGTCTGCCTATCATATTCCTTAAGGAGTGTGTGTGTGTGTGTGTGTGTGTGTGTGTGTGTGTGTGTGTGTGTTAGGTTCCATAAAGTTGGGTCAGACTCATAGTTAACCTCATAGAATAGTTAATGATAAATAACACTACTGATAGAATAAGCATCTAAAAATAGTTATATATTTTTAAAGTATTAGACTGTGGATTTTATAGTGTTCTTCTCTCCTGGGGCTGGTTGTGGTGGCACACACCAGTGAACAAGGAAGCAGGAGGCAGGAGGATCACAAGGAAGCAGGAGGCAGGAGGATCACCAGTTCGAGGCCAGCTTGGGCTACACATTTATAGCCTGTAGCTGTAGCCCTGTGGCATCCAATCCTGTCAGATCTCCGAAGCTAAGCAGGGTTGGGCCTGCTTAGTACCTGGATGGGAGACCACCTGGGAACACCAGAAGCTGTAGGCTTGGGAGAAGGACCTGGCAACCCCCTCCCAAAAATCAATCTGCCATTGAAAAACCCTATGAATAGCAGAGAAACATTGACAATAGTGTTTCCCCCTGTTGTACAGAGGGTTGCTATGAGTCGGATACTGACAACAACAACAATTTTCCTGGGTTGGTATTCATATTAAAATTTCAGTTTTGACTTTTACAGATAATATTCCAAGAACTATGTACTTTCTTTTTATCTCCCATCAATGAAGACACAAGGTGATAATATAGAATTATTTATTGATTTTTTAACAATGTTGCCCTTATAGGACCTAAGAGGGAAGATATTTTGCAGTAACTGGAAAGGTAGGGCATGAATAGTGAAATTTGTAATTCAATGTATCTAAACTAGGGTGAGCATCAGAGGAATCTTCTATCTTCTACCTCTTACATAAAATGTTTGTCTTATGGCTTTTCCTGTACCAGGCTAGTAAATGTTTTTGCTTCCATCTGGACCCAATTCTGAGTTATGTCACTGATGATAATGTCCAGACTATAATACAGATGGAATTGGAGAAAAGGAATGTCTATAATCACACAGTCAGACAATCTTACACAACAGAAGGCCTATAATCCAATATAGTCCTAACTAATATGCCCCATGTGTGTGAATGAGGCTGAGTGTGACGCAGCAAATATTATCGAAAATTCCCTTACTTGTTTTCAGATCAGGATGAAGTTTGCCTGCTGCCTGCTAATAGGGCATAGTTTTGGCCTGGGAATGCAGCTCACTGGTAGAATGCTTGTGTAGCATGTAAAGGCCCTGGATTTGATTCCCAATGAGGGAGAGAGGAAGGGAGAGCAAGAGAGAGTGAGAGAGTGAGAGAGCGAGAATGAGAGAGAGAGAGAGAGAGAGAGAGAGAGAGAGAGAGAGCAAGAGAGCAAAGGAAAGAAAGAGGAAGGAAGGAAGGAAGGTAGGAAACAAGAAAGGAGAGAAGATCTGGCTCTATCTCTTTTTAAATTCTGACTTTGTCATTGTTTTTCTATATAGTCTTTGGTAAGCTAAATTTATCCACTTTTAGTTTCTCTGTCTGAAAAATAAGATTATTGATACCTTTAATACCTAATGGAGTTGTTGGAATAATCCCATGTGGATAATGCAATTACTATGAAAGCGCATGTTTAATTATTCTCTTCTCTTACACTGTTCCTTCCTTTTCTTTTCCTTTTCCTTTTCCTGGGGGTTGAACCCAGGGCCTCAAGTGATAGGCTAATGCTCAACCACTGACTTACACCCCTAGGCCCTTTAAAATTTTGAGACAGGGTCTTATTAAATTGTGTAGGCTGCCTCTGGCCTCAAACTTGTGATCTTCCAGCCTCAGCCTCCTGGGTCACTGCAATTACATGTGTACGACACAGTGCCCAGCCTATGAATGTGTTTAACATTCATAAAAGTCTAAAGTCAGTAGCAAATTTTCAAAGCTTAACATGGATTTTTCCTTTATAATAGTTTTGTAGATCATACTTTAAAAATTTATTTTCAAAATTTTAGCATTTTTAGGGTTTTGGTTTATGACTAATAACAATGAATAGTAAACTTATTTTTAACTCCCAGTACATTTCTTATTTTGTCACACTATTTTTAGGGATTTTAAAGCAATTTATTTTTAAAATATTTCTTTGTCATTTTATTCATAGTTATTAAATACAAATTTTATATACTAATAACATGATTGATTCTAATGATTTGTTTCTAGCTTTTTCCTCACTTCTCTTTTGGATTAAATATTTTCACATCTTCATTTATACTTTCAAGTCTCTTCTTTCTGAAAAGTGCTAACAAACTGATAGATCCTAAATCATTCTCCTTGTTGTTGTTGTTAGGTGCCGTCGACTCAAGTCCGACTCATAGCGACCCTATGTAGAGCAGATAGAAACACTTCACGATTCTGTGCCAGGCAAACGATCTTATTTATGTTTAAGCCCATTGTTGCAGACACTGTGTCAATCCATCTGGTGGAGGGTTTTCCTCTTTTGGTTGACCTGACACTCTCCCAAACATGATGTACTTCTCCAGGGATTGATCTCTCCTGACTACATGTCCGAAATAGGTAAGACGCAGTCTGGCCATTCTTGCTTCTAAGGAGCACTCTGGTTGTACTTCTTCTAGGACTGATTTGTTGGTTCTTTTGGCAGTCCAATGTATATTCAATACATGTCTCCAGCACCACAATTCAAAAGCATCAATTTTTTTTCTGTCTCTCTTGTTCAATGTCCAGCTTTCACAACCATATGATGCCACTGAAAATATCATGGCATGAGTCAGATGCACCTTTGTCTTCAATGTGACATCTTTGCTTTTCAATACTTTAAAGAGATCTTTTGCCACAGCTTTTCCTAGAGCAATGCGTCTTTTGATTTCTTGACTGCTGCTTCCACGGGTGTTGATTATAGAGCCAAGCAAAGCAAAATCTTGGACAACCTCAATCTTTTCTCCATTTATTGTGAAGTTGTGTGCTGACTCAGTGGTAAGGATTTTTGTTTTGTTGATGTTTAGTTGTAACCCATATTGAAGGCTATGATCTTTGATCTTCATCAGTAAATGTTTTAAATCCTCTTCACTTTCAGCAAGCAGAGTTGTGTCATCTGCATAATGCAGGTTGTTAATGAATCTTCCTCAAATCTTGATGCCACATTCTTCCTCATAAAGTCCAGCTTCTCGGATTATTTGCTTGGTGTATAAATTGAAGAGATAGGGAGAAAATATACAGCCCTGGCCCACACCGTTCTCAACTTTAAACCACTCAGTGTTTCCTTGTTCTATTTGAACAACTGCCTCCTGGTTCATGTACAGATTTCTCATGAGCATGATTAGGTGTTCCGGTATTCCCATTTTCCAAATGTTATCCATAATTTGTTATGATCCACACAATCAAATGCTTTTGCATAGTCAATAAAACATAGATAGGCATCTTTCTGATATTCTCTGCTTTCAGCTAATATACACCTGACATCAGCAATGATGTCCCTAGTTCCCCACCCTCTTCTGAATCCCACTTGATTTTCCGGTAATTCCCTGTCTATATACTGCTGCAGTCGCTTCTGAATGATCTTTAGTAGAATTTTGCTGGTGTGTGATATTAATGATATTGTCTGATAGCTTGCACAGTCAGTAGGATCCCCTTTTTTGGGAATAGGCACAAATATGGATCTCTTCCAGTCAGTTGGCCAAGTAGGTGTTTTCCAAATCTGCTGGCATAAACATGTTAACACCTCCAGTGCTGCATCTGTTTGTTGAAACATCTCTATTGGTATCCCATCAATTCCTGGAGCTTTGTGTTTCACCAGCTCTTTAAAGGCAGTTTCCACTTCATCCTTCAATACCATTGGTGATTCTTCACATGCAACCTCATGGAATGGTTGGTCATCTACCAATTCTTTCTTGTAAAAAGACTCTGTGTATTCCTTCCATCTTCTTTTGATGTTTCCTGCATCATTTAATATTTTACCTGTAGAATCTTTCACTATTGCCATTCGAGGCTTGAATTTTTTCTTCACTTCCTTATGCTTGAGAAACGCAGAGCGTGTTCTTCCCTTTTGGTTTTCTGCCTCCAGCTCCTTGCACATGTCATTATAATACTTGCTTTTGTCTTCTCGAGCTGCCTTCTGAAATCTTCTGTTTAGTTCCTTAACTTCCTCATGTCTTCCTTTTGCTTTAGCTGCTCGACGTTTGAGGGCAAGGTCCAGTGTCTCTTTTGACATATAATTTGGTCTTTTCTTTTTTTCTTGACTTCTTAAGAACTTTTTGCTTCCTTCTTGAATGATATCTTTTATGTCATGCCACAACTC
>VMDO01040238.1:0-12070 GCA_007922755.1 Pedetes capensis | reverse complement strand
AACCTCAATCTTTTCTCCATTTATTGTGAAGTTGCGTGCTGACCCAGTCATAAGGATTTTTGTTTTGTTGATGTTTAGTTGCAACCCATATTGAAGGCTATGATCTTTGATCTTCATCAGTAAATGTTTTAAATCCTCTTCACTTTCAGCAAGCAGAGTTGTGTCATCTGCATAACGCAGGTTGTTAATGAGTCTTCCTCCAATCTTGATGCCGCGTTCTTCCTCATAAAGTCCAGCTTCTCAGATTATTTGCTCAGCATATAAATTGAAGAGATAGGGTGAAAGTATACAGCCCTGACGCACACCTTTCTCAACTTTAAACCACACAGTGTTTCCTTGTTCTAGACGAACAACTGCCTCCTGGTTCATGTACAGGTTTCTCATGAACACAATTAGGTGTTCTGGTATTCCCATTTTCCAAAGTGTTATCCATAGTTTGTTATGATCCACACAATCAAATGCCTTTGCATAGTCAATAAAACATAGACATCTTTCTGATATTCTCTGCTTTTGGCTAATATCTATCTGACATCAGCAATGATGTCCCTGGTTCCACGTTCTCTTCTGAATCTGACCTGATTTTCTGGCAGTTCCCTGTTATATACTGCTGCAGTCACTTTTGAATATTCATTAGTAAAGTTTTGCTTGTGTGTGATATTAATGATATCATTTGATAATTTCCACATTTGGTTAGGTCCCCTTTCTTGAGAATAGGCACAAATAAGGATCTCTTCCAGTCAGTTGGCCAGGTAGCTGTTTTCTAAATCTCTTGGCATAAACAGGTGAGCACCTCCAGTGCTGCATGTATTTGTTGAAATGTCTCAATTGGTATTCCATCAATTCCTGGAGCCTTTTGTTTTGCCAGTTCCTTGAAGGCTGCTTCCACTTTGTCTATCAGTACCATTGGTTCCTGATCATGTGAAACCTCTTGAAATGGTTGGTCACCCACCAATTCTTTTTGGTATAATAACTCTGTGTATTCCTTTTACATTCTTTTGATGTTTCCTGGGTCTTTTAATATTCTCCCTATAGAAATTTTCACTATTGCTGCTCAAGGCTTGGATTTTTCTTCAAAAGTTTGAGAAAACTAATTTTTAAGTTTAAGTTTGAGAAAAACTAAGTGTATTCTTCCCTTTGGGTTACTATCTCCAGCTCTTTGCACATGTCATTATAATATTTGATTTTGTCTTCTCAATCTGCCCTTTGAAATTTTCTGTTTAGTTCTTTAACCTTTGTTATGTCTTCCTTTTATTTTAGCCTTTTGACATGTAATTTGGTCTTTCCCTTTTTTCCTGTCTTTTTAATAACCTTTTGCTTTCCTCGTGAATGCTGTCTTTGATATCATGCCACAACTCATTTGGTCTTCAATCACTACTGTCTTAATGCATCAAACCTGTTCTTGAGGTGGTCTCTGAACTCAGATGGGATATACTCAAGGTCATATCTTGGCTCTCATACACTTGTTCTGATTTTCTTCAGTTTCAGTTTGAACCTGCATGTGAGTAGTTGATGGTCTGATCCACAATCAGCACCTGGTCTTGTTCTGACTTTTGATATTGAAGTTTTCCATTGTCTCTTTCCACACATGTAGTCGATTTGGTTTCTGTATGTTCCATCTGGTGAATTCTGTGTGTATAGTTGCCATTTATGTTGGTGAAAAAAATGTATTTGCATTGAAAAGGTCATTGGTCTGACAAAATTCTGCCATGAGATTGAAACATAATTTCAGTCACCAAGGCCATATTTTCCAACTACTGAGCCTTTCTCTTTGTTTCCAACTTTTGTATTCCAGTCACCAACAATTATCAGTACATCCTGATTGCATGTTCCATCTATTTCAGATTTCAGAAACTGGGGAAAATCTTTCCAATCTTCATTTGTGGCTTTATTGGTGGGTGTGTAAATTTTAATAATAGTCACATTAACTATTCAATGGGTTTTCAATGGCTAGTTGCTTTAGGAGTGGTTCCCCAGGTCCTACTCCCTAGTCTGTCTTAGTCTGAAAGCTCAGCTGAAACCTGTCTACCATGGGTGACCTTGTGGCATAGCTTTCAGCCTCATTGCAACATGCAAGCCCTCACAGTGCATCAAACTGACAGATGTGGGGGACTGCCAAAAGAACCAACAGATCTATCCTAGAAGAAGTGCAACCAAAGTGTTCCTTGGAAGCGAGGATGGCTAGACTGCGTCTTACATATTTTGGACATGTAGTCAGTATAGACCAATCTCTGGAGAAAGACATCATATTTGGGAAAGTAGCAGGTCAACAAAAAACAGGGAAACCCTCCACCAGATGAATTGTCACAGTGTCTGCATCAATGGGCTTAAACATAAATAAGATCACATGCCTGGCACAGAATTGGGGAGTGTTTCCATCTGCTGTATGTAGGTTTGCTATGAGTTGGACTTGACTTGACGGCACCTAACAACAACAACAGTCACATTAACTGGCTCTCCTTGTAGTCCTATGGATATTATTCTGTCACACAGCATTTTACTTCAGGGAAGATATTGAGATGCCTTTTTTGATGATGAATGCAACCCCGTTTCTCTTTAATCTGTCAGTCCCAGCATTGTAGACTATATGATTATCTGATTCAAAATGGCCCATGACAGTCCACTTTAGCTCACTGATGTCTAGAATGTTGATGTTTATGCACTCCATTTCCCTTTCAATGATGTCTAGTTTTTCTAGATTCATACATTCCAATTATTAATGGATGTTTATAGTTGTTTCTCATTTTGAGTCTACCATATCAGCAAATGGAGGTCCTTGGGACTTCACTGCATTCTTGTTATTAAGGTAGACTCTACTTTGAGGAGGCAACTCTTCCCCAGTCATCTTTTGAGTGCCTTCCAACCTGGGAGGTTCATTTTCCGGCACTATATTGACAGTGTTTCTCTGCTATTCATAGGGTTTTCAATGGTCAGTTGTTTCGGGAGTGGGTTAGCCATGCCCTTATTCCTAGTCTGTCTTAGTCTGGAAGCTCAGATGAACCCTGAACACCATAGGTGACCCCTGTTGGTATTTGTAATATCGGTGGCATAGCTTTCAGTGTCATAGCAACACACAAGCCCCCCATAGTATGGCAAACTGATAGACTTGTGGGGGTTGAAGGCATTAGGATGGAAAATATGCTTAAGGTAGTAAGAGAACAACAACAAAATATAGTTTAATTGCCTGAACTTAGAAACTTGTGCAGCCCTTCAGAAGTATCATGTACCTAGACTTACTAGCTGGTATTATCCAACTTCAAACCAAATGATGTTGACCTTAAATGCTCAGCTCACTTGAAAATAACACCTTGGTATTTTTTTCCATCTACAAATCCCACTCCAGTTGTTGCTTTTTTCTTTCTTTTTTTTTTTTTTTTTTGCTAGTCATAGTTTGCTCTATGAGTCAGACTTGACTCGATGGCACCTAACAACAACAACAACAAAGTTATAGTTTATTATAATTACTTACATATCAGGCTTTCTACCTTAACACAGGCCTCAGATATCCAAGGATTATGATGTTTGTCATTTTTTCATGACCTTTGAAGTTATTCTGTGAGAACAGAGGCCTAAATATGTTGAACTCTGCAGCTTTCCCCCAGCAATATTCACTACCTTCAGGTTCAATAAAATCTAATGTTAGTATGTTTCCTGAATGCAACTGTTGTTGGTAGGTGCTGTTGGGTCCAACTCATAATGACCCTATGTACTATGTACAGCAAAATGAAACACTACCCAACACTGCCATGTCCAGCATTATGTCAGTTCTTCTCTATTATTCATAGGGTTTTTGATGGCTAATTGTTTCAGGAGTGGACTGCTGGGTCCTTCTTCCAAGACTACTGCACTTAGTATTCCCAGGTGCTTTCCCGTTCAAGGACTTACAAGGCCAGACCCTGCTTAACTTCCAAGATGAGATAGGATTGGATGCCAGGTTGGTATGACTGTAGGCAAATGCAGCTGTGTTCATTTATTATTAAAATCAGTGGTTCAGTTAAATTCTGCCTTGTGTATATTCAGAGGAAAAAGAAATATAAATTATCTTAAGGATAAGTAAGAGACATATGCCTTTCTCCATAAGCTGAATGGGTGGATGTGTGATTGTAAATCTGCCCAGCTGGGTCTAAGACAATTATGAGAATCTAATATAGTGTTGGTGCCCAGAAATCTCACTGTAACAGTTTCCTAATATCAGCATTTCAGAATTCCTTCTCTCTTTTTATTTTAATATTTAAGAAGAATGAACATTTTGCATAGGCACTGGGGAAACAATGATAAACTAGACATGGCCCTGCTTCCAAGATGTACACAGTCTAATAGAAGAGATAGAGGTCGATGTTCACATGGCAGATGAGTAGGAGAAAAGCACTTGGAGCAGACAGAACAAGACAATGTGCTGTGGCAAAGAGGTTTGGCATGGCATGGCCTGTTTGGGGAAATGTGAATCCACAACGGAGCTGGGGATTATAGGAGGTGCTGTGGGTAGAAGCTTGGATGTCCTTGGAGGCCTATGTGTTACAAGCTTGGTCCTCAGGGTGGTGGTATTTGGAGGTGGTGGAACCTTTAAGAAGTGGGTAATTGGCTGTGTGCCTTTGAAGCTATAAGTGGGACATGGCCCTGCTTCCAAGCCACTTCCTGTCCTCCTTTTTGCTTCCCCACCAGGAAGTGAGCAGTTTTTCACCTTGCTGTCTTGCCACGATGTCCTATCTCACCACATGTCCAAAAGCAACAGTACCAACCACTCATGGACTGGAGCCTCCAAAAGTGGGAGCCAAAATAACCGCTTTCTGTTTATCAGTTGCTCTTTCAAGTATTTGTTACAGTGATAGAGGACTAATCCAGGAGATGAACTGGAGAGGTAGGCAGGGGACATTTTAGCAAGACCATTGGGAGCCAAGAGCTCTTGGCTTCCTCATATAAGAACACGATGGGGAGCTATCCCAAGCACTAGCAAGAATGAGATTTATTCACATAAATCTTGAACACTCATGGAAAGAAAGAAAAAGAAAAACACCTTCTACTTTTTGATATGTGTCTGGAGTTGCTGGAAAGCTACTGCAACCATGGAATAAGGTGAGCCTGTGAATTATGGCATCTGCAATGGACCAGGGAGAAGAGGACATGGTTAAGAAATGTTTAGGCAATGCAGTGAAAAAGAGACGAGGGGAAGAGTAATAGGGGTGACTACAGGGTGTTTCCTTCTGCCTTGGTTAGTGCTGGCTCATACTTTAAAAGTGACCTGATGCCCCTACAGTTGTATATAACATAGCAACCCTGAGAACCAGGGTGCAGTTTGGCCTCCAAATTTCCTAGCGGTTAAAGTGAAGAGAAAAATACGATCATTTAGAGAAGGCACTTTGTTATGTGACATAATAAAACACAAAACTATAAAATGCTGTTATAAAATGGAACAAGGATAAATTATAATTCTTACAGCCAAATAGGCTTTTCTCTAGAAGTGGCAGGATACTGTTGTCCAGCTCTCGTAAGTTTGCCAAAGCCCCACATGCATAGGCAGGTCCCTCCCTTCTGGGCTTTTGTACACAGACAGTGAAAGTGTTTCTGCCCCACAATGTGCCCTATTTTATTAACTGGACCCTGAAGCAGTGCAGAGTTAGCCTCTGTCAGCCCCCATGTAGAGCACCCATTCCACAGATTGAGACTGATTTGTTAGAGGCACACTGCGGGAGCCCCCAGGCCGTCCTCTTTATCTCCCTCATTCTCTTTCTGGAGTCTTCTCCTTTTTCACCTTCTCAACAAAAACCAAACCCTTCATGCACATTAATTCCCATGGTCTATCTCACCTGGATCTGTGTTACATACACAGCCTCACCTGGACCCTAACAGGTACTGGGCAGAGAGGCAGGGTGAAATTCCTGCCAGAGAGTGTCTGCATTTCTAAGTCCAAAATTTGACATTATTCAGGTTTCCTAATCACTAGTTGCTGGACTCTATTTATTTTATATTATTGACAAGATGTAAAATATTAGAATCAGAAAGGACCTTAATTGTTACCTTGACCAGTCTTGTTCTTAGACAGATGAAGAAACTGAGGCCCACGAAAGTAACGTGAATTGTTCAAAGTTATATACCAGGTAGTATCTTCACTGGGTCTAGAGGGCAAGTGCCCTGACTCTCAGAGGAGCATGTCTTCTGCAACCATGCAGCATCCCAGAGGTTGAGAGATTGAGAGAGAGAGAGAGAGAGAGAGAGAGAGAAACATGTATTTAGGTTTCAAAACATTAGTCCTCTCTGCTGGAAAAGTAGAATTGTCAAAAACCTGTCTTTGTCATCATCTATTTCAGTGTATAGCTAGAGCAGAATACTGTGCTAGCCTTCATGAATGCAGAACCTGAACTTATTTCACATATGTGCTGTGTAGACTGGTGACTGTGCTACATCAGGGTGGCTTTTAATGAGGTCATTCTAGAACTTGGTTTTTTTGTTGTTGTTGTTTGTTTGTTTGTTTTCTTTTTTCCATAACAGTGATTGGGAAGTTACAACTGTAACAGAAATTTGGAGAGTGGAAGATATTTAATATTCTACAGAGAAGTACAGAGTTTGCAAAGGCTGTTGCTGCTACAAATACTTAGTAAGTGTTACTGGAGATGGATTGATAGATACACAGAGCCATGCAGATATAGGTATGACTTGAAATTTTGGAAAAATCAGCTGTGCTATCAATGTTGGAAAAAGAATTTTGCTTGTGTATATCATGCTGGCATTGTACAGAAATTGGTCATGAAACAACATTGACAAAGAAATATTAAACTTGCCCCCATTTGGCCTTTATAGTGTATTAAACATGTACATCTGTGAATATGGCTTTTGGAGTTTATCCTGGGAGGAGGAAGACGTCTTGCAGAGCACTCAAGATCTGCAAGGGCCAGGCTGCTTGGTTCCCATGACAACAAGCTTGCTGGGCAACCCAAGGGATTTCCAAACAAGCCTGGAGATCCTGTCTGGACTGCTGCCATTACCAAGAAGGCAACTAGGCACCATGGATTAGAACTGGGTAGGAATGGTTGGTATGATACCCTCTAAGAAGTATTGATATTTTGTGGCAAGAGGTTTGTTTGGACAAAACTAGTCTTTCCATTTGAGGTGTAGTCACTAATTGGTCAGGACCAAACTTTAAAAAAGCATTTTGAAAACAGTCATCTGTGATTACACTTAGGAAAAAAGCCTTCCAATGAAGTCAGAAGTGCTGATCTTTTTCATGTGGGAAGAAGTCTATTTAAGCTAGATCCTTCTCTACTAAACTAAAACAACAGCAAAAACAAACCACTTCTTCAAGCAAGAGAAAAACAAATGGCATAGGTCTTAGTAGATCATAGCTCATACCTTGAAATTCCAGACCACTTCCAAGGCATCCAAACGAAGACAGTAATGTTTCTTTAGAAAGTTTAGACATCACTCAAAAAATCTCAGATCATCCTCACGCAGATACAAAAAGATGCCTTTTCTTTAAGGCTTCTATTATTTTTCCTTTATTTTATAAATATCTGGTAAAGGATATTGGCTTCTTCATTAAAGTGAACCTGCATATTAGGTGCTTAAACCTGGATATCTTGGGATACTGTGAGGCAAAGTTTGTGTTGTGTGTTTTTTTTTTATTGGAAATTTTTAATGTAAACCTTAATGTGATTCATTCTGACATGCTTTTCAATGTGACATTTCCATATATGCATTTTGCTGTACATTATTCATATAGGTTCCCCCTTACTCTCTTGTACACTTCCTCTCCCACCCCCCACCCGCCCTCAAAGACTTCTCTACCATTTACTTGTCATTTTATGGTAATATTTTTCTATATATCCTTGGGTTACAGTTCTGTTTAAGATAGAAACTTTTTCTGTAGTGAACTTTCTTTTTACCTTGTCAGAACTATTACATGCATTTTCTAGAGCATCTATAATAATACCATTCTTAGCTTTTTTTTTCTTTTATTATGATCCGACCTTTGTATAGGATTTTTTCCTTCTTATAATTTTGATTCAGCTCCCACATGTGAGTTAGAACATGTCGTGTTTCTCTCTCTGAGCTTGTGTTCATTCACTTAATTTTCTCCAATTCATCCATTTTGCTATGAATGGCATTATTTCATTTTTTGATTGCTGAGTAGTATTCCATTGTGTATATGTACCGTAGTATTTTTATCCATTCTTCTGTTGAAGCGTACTTTGGTTGATTCCATATCCTTGCTATTGTGAAAAGTGCTGCCTTGAACACGGAGATGCAGGTGTCTCTGTGGTATGACGACTCATCTCCCTTTGGGTAAATTCCCAACAGTGTTATAGCTGGGTCATATGATAGATCTATTAGTTTTAGTTTTTTAAGGTACCTCCATATTGATTTTCACAGTGGTTGGACCAATTTACAGCTCCACCAACAATGTAAGAGTGTTCCCTTTTCTCCGCAACCTTGCCAGAATTTGTTGTTATTTGTTTTATTGATCTTGGCCATTCTTACTGGGGTAAGGTGAAATTTCAGAGTTTTTTAAATTTGCATTTCCCTAATGGCTAGAGATATTGAGCATTTTTTCATGTGTTTCATGGCTTTACGGACCTCTTCATTTGAGAACTGTCTGTTCAGTTCCTTTGCCATTTGTGCATTGGGTTATTTGTTTTCTTGGGTATTTGTTTCTTGAGTTCTTTATAAATTCTGGTAATTACACCTTTGTCTGATGTATAGGATGTGAAGATATTTTCCCATTCAGTGGGGGTGTGTCATGTTTTTATTGTTGTTGTTGTTAGGTACCCTTGAGTCGCTGTCTGACTCATAGCGACCCGATGTACAACAGGCAAAACAATTGTCAATGCTTCTCTGCTATTCATAGGGTTTTCAATGGCAGATTGATTTTTGGGAGTGGGTTGCCGAGTCCTACTCCCAAGCCTACAGTATCTGGTGTTCCCCTGCAGTCTCCCATCCAGATACTAACCAGGCCCGACCCTGCTTAGCTTCTGAGATCTGATGGGATCAGAAGCCACAGTGCTACGGCTGCAGGCCTGTGTTTTTATTACTTATATATCAATAATATGGTGCATTATAAACAACATAGTAAAAGCAACTCTAGAAACCTTGGGTAATGACTGGTTTCTTTTTCATCAACTGAGACACATTTCTCAGTAATGTGCTCCTGTCCTATGATGTACTTGCCTGATTATAGCACTTATAAGGTTGTAATAGAGACATTTGTTTAATTAACAGTTTCCACAGAAGAGTGTAAGCTCCAGAAGGAAGGAACCATGTCTATTTTATTCACTGTTTCCTTGCTAGCATTTAGGAAAGTGTCTGGACCCAGTCCACATAAAGGAAGAAAGAAGAATGAAACAGATATAGAAAGAGAAAAGAGAAGAAAGAGAGGAAAGATGGAAGGAAAGGAAGAAAGGGAAAAATGAAGGATGGAAGGGAAGAGAGAGGAGGAAGAGGGGAAAGAAGAGAAAGAACAAAAGAAAACTAAACTAAAATAACATAAAATTAAGCCAGTTGAGTAGCTGCTTTTTACTTGCAGTAAAAACTAGAGATTGACCAATTCCTTGGACACTTTTGCATGAGTTTTTGGATTTGTATTAGTAACAAAGTTGTTTATATCTCTAAATTTATAGTAACATAGATTAAAAAATTCAAAATTTCCTTTAAAAAATCTAATAGTTTCTCCTAGTTTTAGAACCTTAAGGTTTCTAATCTCATTCTGGCTAAGTATGGAGAAAACAATAAGAAAGCCAGGCATGGTGGGCATACACCTGTAATCCTAGTGCTTGAGAGGCTGAGGCAGGAGGATTGCTGAGAGTTCCAGGCCAGGCTGGGCTATGTAGTGAGACTCTGTCTCAAACAAACAAACAAACAAATAAACAAAACAATAAGAAATATTTGGCTATATCTTCCTAAGTAAAGTGAAGAGCTGGCTTTTAGTTTTTAATAGAAGAATTAGTACTTCATTTCTTCTTCAATTGAATCCCACTCCTCACTTTAGTCCAATGATTTCTCCAATCTTAATTTTTTGTTTGTACAAAAATAGTTCTTCAGTTATCTCCCCAGGGTCTACAAAAAGCTAACAATAGTAGAAAGTTTACAAAAGTACATGTGTAATTTTACAATAAAATCATAGTGATTATTATCACAGCTCATAGCCAAATTCATCTGGATTAAGTAAAATTCTATTAATTAGGAACCATATTCAATTGATTTATCAATGAAGCATATATTTGTTTTCTGATTTATTTATTTTCTGCATTGTGTTTTAAAAGTAATTGCAAAGGACTAAGAAAGCAAATGACTAGTATTAATTTAGTAAACAAAAATTATATATCCAATATTATACTATTAGAATAGGTGTTTATGATGATAAACATCTTTAATGTTTATAATAATGACAGCAGAATTGTAACTAAGAATTTAGAGAGAAACTGCTATGTATACAACAATTGTATTAGGCAATCAAGCAGGGAAAATAAATATGTACCATATATGTGTTAACAATAGTGAAACTTGCTGAGCATTTATCATGTGGCACGTGTAATATTAAAGCTTTCTGTCCATTTGTCTCATTTAGTGTTTACAGACGTTTTGTGAGGAAGATATCATTTTCCCTATTTTACGGATTTAGAGAAAGCAGGTAACTTGGAAAAGATCACTTAGATAGAATTTTAACATAAAATTTAACCATGTTAAATTATAACCTTTTTTCCATCTCCAAATCCCACTCCAGTTGTGAATTTGATTCTCATGAATTTAATCCTGGGGTTCCTGTCCATTACTCTGGCTATGGTATTTCAGAACTTTCTTTCTGTCTTTTTTCCCGCCCTACCCTTCACCAGTGGTGTGCAGATAACTGCATAGCATTTATATATTGTACAGGCATACTTTGGAGCTTTAAAAAATCAACTTTGTGCTGAGCAAGGTAGCTAATGCCTGTAACCCCAATAAAAGGAGGAGAATCCCAAGTTTAAGGCCAGAGGCAGCCAGCATAACTTAGTGAGACCCTATCTCACGATTAAAAAAGAAAAAGTGAAAAAATGGGCTTGGGTTGCAGCTCAGTGGTAGAGCCCTTGCCTTACATGTATGAGGCACTGGTATCAATGCCCTAGTATAGCACAAATAAATAAATAATCAACTTTGCCTTTCTTATCAGAAAACAAGCTCCTTGAAGTCATTGTACTTTTTATTTTTCTATTTGTAGTAGAGCCCAGCACAGGTCTTGTTATTTAGTAGAATTCACTAGATACTTATTGAGTAGATGAGTGGTTGTATCTGGGTTTATTGCCTTCATTAGATTGATGTTACCCTGAAGAGAGGGAAGTATTTGACTTATGAATTCTTTACCCACAGGAATGACTCAAATCAGTATTTATTCAATTGAATTAAGGATTAAAATGAGTGTTATGTTCAATGAGGATTTTATTATAAGGACAATTAAATTTCATCTGTTATGTTGTATTAATGAAGAAATCAAAATACTGTCACATCTTACACTCATGTTCAATAAAGATAGAGATAATACTTTATGTAACTTTTCTATTAAGAAAAGACAGGTTTTTTTATTAGAAATTTTTAATGTACATCATAATGTGATTCATTTTGACATGCTTTTCATTGTGACAATTTTCATATATGCAATTTGATAAGCATTATTCATATAGGTTACCCCTTACCCTCCTCTGTGTTTTCCCCCCTCCCCCCTTCCCATCTAAGTTTTCCATCCAAGTCTTCTCTATCTTTTACTATATAGTATTTTTCTATATGTCCTTGGGTTCCAGTTCTGTTTAAGATAGAAACTTTTCCTGTAGTGATCTTTGTTTCTATCTTGTTAGAACAATTACATGCGATTTCTAGTCCATTTATATTGACCTCATTCTTATCTTCCCTCCCCCGCTTTTAATGTGATCTGACCTTTGAGTAGGATTTTTCCTTCTTGTAATTTTGAGTCAGCTCTCTCATATGAGTGAGAACATGTGTTGTTTCTCTTTCTGATCTTGTGTTCGTTCACTTAAAATAATTTTCTCTAATTCCATCCATTTTGCTGCGAATGACCCTATTTCATTTTTCTTGATTGCTGAATAGTATTCCATTG